>JASCZW010002344.1:0-24782 GCA_034211315.2 Aedes japonicus | reverse complement strand
ATCGAAGCAGGCGCTTCATTAAAAGTGATGTGTTTTGCTTTTACTGCCTCGTTTTTGTTAAAAAATTCTGTCATTATTAAAAATTCAACTCGAATGGAGTGATATTTTATTTAATGTTTAATAAAAACTGCCAATATTTAGACGTTCATCACTCTGCTTACTTCTGATCTATCGGAACATAGCTTCAGAAACGAGCATTAGACTCAGAAAATTTCATAGTCATGGAATAAAGTTCCCAATTGCAGCGACTTATTGAAAACATGCAGATTTCTTTCCGATCATGAATATGTTTTCTTCAGCTTCACAATCTGTACATCAATTGACAATATTGACGGTTTTCGCGCAAACTGGAACAAATGTTGGCAGCACCTTCTCAGATTACAACGAAACTTTCTGGGTGTGTAGACCATGACTAGATAAGCCACTATGCATACTTCAGCTAATATTACACTGTTTGACAATACGCCAAATATTTGTCTCGTTAAGTTTTGGCAAATAACCCAAGTATCAATTTAAGTTTTATTGTGGTTTTAAAGCACACTTAAAGGCTTAATCATGGTCTTCAGAACCCTCATAAAACCAAAATTGTTACTTGGGAATGCTGTATGCAAAGTTGTTTGTCCACGCTATCACATTTTGATTAGTTTTGGCAAATGTTTGACTCAAAATTGTTTGGCCAAATATGTCAATCGATTGTTCGACCAACTTTCGTTAAAAATATTTGATTACGTATTATACTATTTGCAAATGATTGCATATACACGGAAAAAAAGTATATTTCAATCAATGATATTTCATCTAAAATCAACTATATTTTTAGATTGCGAATAAATGCTTGAATCAACTTCAGAATATGGTTGATTTAAATATACTTAAATATGCTTGGGATCAGTTAAATTTTTATGTGAATAAGATTTTTGGTTCCGGAATCGTTGAGAATGAATTTGTCATCACATTATTTGGGATCGATCCAAGACTGGTTTTGTTGATATTTTTATTGTTCCAATAATAGCACCAACAATCAATATGAAACTAGCAATTTGGAATTGGTTCACTGTTGTAGAACTGCTTTTCACACAATACTTGAGGGTGTGTTGGTGTGGTTTACGTTGGTAGGTGTGAAGCATTAAGCTTGGGACCGAGTTTGGTACCGGTGTGCTAGTACTTCCTGAGCCAAAAGATACATTCATTTTCTTCATGACTATCCGCCCGCTGATAGTTCTGTTAAGCCCAACAAACTTACATATTCGAATATTCATCTTCTCGTTTACATGATATAAGTTAATAGGGGAACGTTCATTAATTATGTCACGCAAAAAGTGAATTTTTATAACACCCCCCTTGTCACGTTTTTTTTCCATTATTTTTTGTATGGATTGTGCCCTTTTCCCGAACACCCCCTCCCCTCTTACTGCGTGACGTAATTAATGGACCTTTCCTAGGCGTTGAATCTAATTTTAAGACCTTCCTCCAATTTTTTTCTTTTGCGGACGCCACGATGAATTTGAAATCGAACTGAAAACTACCAGGTTGTTGTTTGTATTGTTTTGTATAGTGGTCTTCAAGCATACACACAGGTTGATATACACAGGTTGATGATACACATATGACAGATGTTTAAAAATTATGGCTCTTTAACTATGAAGCATGGTTGGTTCAATTCCAAAATCACTTCGAGGTAAACATATTTCGTGGTTGAAACAAAAATTTGTTTAATGTAGGTATCATCTATCGAGATCGTTATTTCAATCTCCCGTCATTTCTTTCCATGTATATATTTGGTTGTTTGTTTGTCGCGCTGCTTTGGTCAAACAGTATTGTAATTAAGTTGGGAAGTTTTTGTAAAACTTAAAATATTGTACAATTCCAACTTATTCCGACGTTTTCAAAAAAGTCCCGAGAATTTAATTGAATTACAGTGAAGTTAAAAGAACTTCTGAGAACTGGGAAAAACCAATTCTAGAGAACTTCAGTTAAAGCTCGAGAACTTTAGTGAAGTTCTTAAGCAGCAAGGAAGTCCCATAAATTTCAGATAAGCCTCTTTAATTTCAGAGAACCCAGGAATTTCAGGAAAGTCCCCGAACCTACAGATAAATCCTCAAAACTTTGGAGATCGATTCACTGGACTTCAGAGAAGTTAAAATATTAGAGATACGGGACTTGAATGAATCTTCCTGATCGTTGTGAAGTTTTAAGAAAATGTTGAATGAACTTTTCCAAGACCTTTCATATCCTCTAGTTCTATGAAATAATTGCTGAGCAATTTGAATCATGGATGGCTTTATGACGATCCTACTGGGACTAACGCCTGCATCTAAGTTGAAGAGCTTAGTATTCTAGATGCACTTTCTCAGTTTTTAATTGAGAGTTTTCAATGCCATTCAAATTTTTTGCATGAGTATGATTGTGGGGCAATTATAAACCACATCCAACATGGTTTTGCTTTGTAGCTGCGCCTTTGCCGACTGAGCTAAGGAAGGACTTTGTTTGTTATTATACTGTATTAAATCACTTTCCTCTAGAAGTCACAAAATATGCAAAATATGACTTTCTTCAAATCTTTGACACCCCAAAGGACTTGGAAATAGTTACTTAGCAAACTGGTTTCTAAAAAACGGAACGTGATTTAAACTTTTGAACTGTTGAAGACCTTCAAAATAATTTTTTAAGCATCCTGCTGTTTTGAAGAAATATTTAGAGGATTTTCTCGAGCTCTTTGATATATTCAAGGTCTTTGAAATAAATTCTGAGCAATCTGTTAATATTTCCACAAAACAACATTCGTTTTTGCTACTTGACTTAACTGCATCTGCTTAAACTTCGTAAGGCTTATTATATTTCTGCTAAGGGTAAATATCGTATTCGATACATATTGGTAGCTTATTGTTGACGACCATTTCCGTGTTTGTTATAACAAACACGGAAATGGTAGTCAACAATAAGCGAAATGGTCCTGAAACGGTTTGTGGTTATGTTTCATCATTCGTGAACAGAATCACAATAAAATGAACGGATTTTTTTTTTCAGAACGGATTTTTTTTCTATGTATAAACTGGTTTATTTTTCTCTGTGTATGAATTTGCTCATGTTTGCCGCTCAAGAATTTTCATAGTGTCAAATAAATTATTTGTTAGACCTGTGCAAATATATTTGACAAAGGGTATCACACTATTTGACAACTTATCAAATAATTGGAATGACAAACACAAACCAAACATTTGCAATACACGCTCATCCGAGCTTACGCAATTTTGAGTGACTTTGACTCAGTTTTATAAATATATCTAAAACGTCAAACACTGAGTAATCGTATTTTATGAGTTTGAGTTATCGCTACTCCACACGCAAGAAAATTGTGTCGAACTCAATTTTGAGTTAACTACATTTTCAACAACATAAAATGGCGTCGGATAACGAATAGTGTCTTCGTGAATTTGTGCTTCGGAAATCAATATAAAATCTAAATACGAAAATTTATAACAAGCGGTGACATGGAGAGATAGCACCAGCTGTAGATGTGGACACGTATCGTTAATTAAAAGGTAAGTCGTGTTTTTTTCGGCAGGGATTGGGAACATTAATGATCAAAATGGTTTTAATGATAATATTTCAACTAATCCTAATTAGGTTTCCGCTGCAACATATTTGATTGCGGAAAATTCATTCCTGGCTATGTTGACGACTTGAACAGGCATTTTCGGGAAAAACATTTTTCGCCCGATGTACAGAGGTAAATTTTGCATTCCAATTGATGGTAAATGTAGTATTTATATTATTTTAAATGTTTCAGCGATCAATTAACTGAATGAATACAGTGCATTGATGACGAGTGCTATCCACCCACACGTTATTTGTATCGCGGATCCGATGAAGGACGGCGCACTATATGTAACAACAGCGTATATGTTCCAGTGAAGACATCAATCCATGCCATTCACATCTTTCTTCGCAGTTTGTCAATATTTGGCATACCAGTTCCCAAAAAATTATTCATGTTAATGGATTTTTTGCAATGACACTATATAAGACGAAGGATCAAAGGAAGCAGCAAAGGTCGAGGACTAAAGTTATACCAGCGCTGCTACTTGACTTTTGATTTCCCTTTTTGTTTGGTTTGTTGTTGTTTTGGTTATAAGATGAAAAATGAACAAAACGAAATTCTAGTGTTTCTTAGCAATAGGCGAGGGCGAATTATAATATACTCATTTTCATAATTTTTCTATTTTATTTTTATGAGTAAGTTTGACTCATAACTAAATAAATTTCAGGATTACTCAGAATTGAGTTGTGGCAATGAAACTCAATTTAGGGTACGTCCAGTTTTTACATTTTTGAGTTAAAGTTATCCAAATTTGAGTGAAACCGGATGAGCGTGTAGCATTATTTGGTGAAATATATTTGGCGATCACACGTTGGTCAAATATATTTGACCCAATTTGCCAAATATTTGGTGTTTCGTCAAACAGTGTGATCTCAGCTTTAGTATGAAAAGTGGCTTGTCTAGTCATGGTCTACACACCCAGAATGTTTCGTTGTAATCTGAGAGGGTGCTGCCAACTCCGAATACGATTTGAGGCGAAAACCGTCTATTGTATGAGTGCGATTCCGTTCATGTGTGTGAAGGCGAAACTTTCTCAACCAGCTCCTTTGTCTTACATCTACTAGCAGGTCACTAGGCAGACATAAAATTTAGTTTGTCATTGGTTATTATTTTAGCAATGTGTATTTATCAGAGATCGAAATTCTCACTCGGCTGGGTGAAAACCATTCTCTCTCTCAAGCAGGCGCATCAGTGAGTAGCGAACCGTTCACATTTCATCTCTCGTTATCATGGTAATTCATTATCATCTCTCTTGCATCTGAAAATATCTCTCTCTCAAATTCAACGAAAATCTTTCTCATGTCACATTTTTCTGAAAACATGCAACTAGATCGTATACGAGGAGCAAAAAACGAGGAGTCGCAACATGAAAGAAAAAACTGGCTTTTTATCGAGTTATAATGACCAGAATAAAATATGACATGAAGACTGGTGTATTTTCGGGTGTGTCAAAAAGTAAGTGAAAAATAATTATCGGCATCTAGGATTCTGGAAAAAGAAACGGTTATCTTCTCATACTCTCCGAAAATTATAAATCGCAGTTGCTTTATCGCGTGAACTGTTGTTGTATAATAGTCTCTCGCCTACATTCTCATCTGTTTCAAGCGGGTGAAAAGGACGTTTCTCTCTTCTCAAGTAGGTTCATTTCAGTCTCTGGTATTTATTATTCCATTTACTCTCACGGAAATGTTATTAAAAGTGGCTGTGACGACAAACGGAATGCTTTGTTTAAAAGCAAATAAATATAGAGACAGTGAACCACGTTACAATACGGTGCGCTTTATCCATAGTTAACAAAGAGAAGCAAACATGCGGAAGAAACAAAGTACCCTTGCAGTTCATTTTCACCCAACTCTCAAATTTGAGAATATGCCATATTACTCAAATTTAGAGTAACTCTACCAAAGTTTATGGTGGGTAAGTTAACCTTATGCCATAAAACTTTGTAAAAAAGTGAGCACTTTTTCCTCACGGTTACTAGAAAATGTTATAACATTTAAAATAAGGTGCCTATCTCGTGATGAAGAATAAAAACATAAATTTCTTGAGAATTTTATTGATTTTGTTTATTTCTTAATGTCCATGATTTTTAACAACATCGGGTAGTTTTAGTACACTGATAAAAAGCAAGATATTATCGATGTGTCCCAAACATGTCCCACATACTTATCGTTTGCCACACTAAACATCATGTGTGTATCTCAGAGAGTTCTGTTTATGTTTGAACAAATAGATATTATGGGATTTAACATGGATTTTATGGCTAAATGTGTGTGGATTTTTGTGTGCCATAACATATTATTGTTTTTCGATATTTAAATCTAATTTACGTGAAATAATGTGATCGTATGCAGTGTTATTGTCAAAACGCATTTAATTTGATCCTGTTTTTATCACAATTTATCCGATTATAATTGCCTTTGAATATTGTCCGTCTCGTGTGTTATTTCATCGTAATCGTCGTTTATTATCGTCTAATTGTGAAAACTGCTTCCATGTCGTTGTTTGCTGTGTTTTTACCGTGAGAAAAGTAGTGATAATTGTTCGCCAAGTGCAGAGATTCTTTGTGTCCATCTTCGTAAACAAACAATTCATCACATAGCAATTACCAAGCTGTCTGCCATCTGTCCGTCAGTGTCATAAACTATTCACCCAAACTAGAGTCGCACTCAGATAACTGTGGAATGTGCCGCTACCATCGTTGGCATTGAGTATGTCGGTTTTCGTGGATTTTGCGACGGTTTGTTCTACATGGGCTGCTCGAATGTCTCGAGCACTATTGGGATACTTCGTCTCATCGTAAGAACCGTTATTGGATGTGTGACAAGTGCCGCGGTATTGATCGAAAATTCTCACCTTCTTCATTGCCACAGTTGATCCACTCCATTTGATTTTCTCTACCAGCTATGAGCTATTACGGAAAAAGCTAACCTCACTTTTGACCATAAAGAGTATATAAGATAGCAATAACTATCGTGTTCACATCCTTTTCTACACGAATTTCTACGAACACAAGCGCACCAGTATCTGTCAAATCCTGAAGTGTGACGTCACTGTGATTTTGACCATTACCGAATTGCGTAAGCGCAAAGTCAATCAATTGACCTTTAGCACCTCCAGTCAGCAAGCCTATGCGCCCTCTCAAGGAGCCCGCTTGCAAGTTGCAGAGCTCATCGTGGAGAAATATCTGTATGGATCGGAAGCGACACCAAGATGTCGTATCAGTCCCAACTACTCCAAACGTGACAAATAGAAATAGTTTTGAGAGGATGGTTGAGCAAACCTCAATCTCAGTGAAGATCACAACGCGAAAAGATCAACCTAGTCCGCACAGGAAAAGACGACTCGGAATTAACGTTCATTTTCTTCAAAATTGGCCTGAATCCTGGAGTTTGAAAACTCAAGCTTTTGACCCTTCATCGTGGCGGAAGGCATTATATTCCAAGTTTCCAAAGATTATGACGCAAAAATTTTGGAAACCAATGTCGAGGAGCATCAAGTTCACCCAATAGTCATTCCATCGATGGCACACAGTCGGTGCGGTTTCATCAATGGTTGCCCTCACATCATTGCGCAGACACACCGCAATGATGAGTCGGGACGCAATGTAGATCGCATAATGGAAGCCCCAAGCCACCTGAAGCAGTCGTGCCTATTGCCTGAGTCTGTAATCCGGTCGTCCCCATTAGTGTTGGAGGTGGGCTTCAACCACAACTGCCAGACGTGCCCCTATTATCAACAATGCTCACCACCTGATGCGTTTCGTGTACAGTGCAGTTATCGATTTTCGGAGCTGTGCTACCGGCAAATCGTCGCTTACTACTTCATCCCCAGGCTACAATTCCTGTATTGTAATTGTAATTTGTAATTGTAATTGTAATTGTAATTGTAATATTACCGGAACGTTTTGAGGCCTGCGAACCAAAACATCAGTTTGGAAGCTGATTGTCGGGCTGTGATTACGACGTGATCGTTCGCATCGAAACATGGCCGGTCTGATATAGGCGATGCCGAAGAACTAACGGCGGATTACTCGTTGTGCAGGATATAGGTACCTATTGCAATAACACATCCCTATTGGAGCGTTCATCCGCGGTTATTATTTCTGTGGATCATGTCACCTGCTGTCGATGAACACAACGGAGTAATCACCTACTCTACGCTCTGCGCTCTCCCAACGCGTACATCTGCCGTGAGCGCGAGCCACTAGAGGGCTCAGCCTCTTTGGCGCTTTGACCGCAGCCGCTGAGCAGGACGCTCAAATGGTAGCTGTTTTGGCAGGCGCTAGTCCGACCATCCAATCTTCTGGTGAAAGTTGAATGGTGGGACACCACAGTTATTTCGTTTTGATCATAGTGAGCCTACAAGCAACTTTACAAGAGGCGCACCGGGGTGCTCGTTGCAGTAAAATCCATTGCACTGTTTCGAGGTTGTTTTACCCGACTGCAGTCCGCCTGACAAATGTTGTGCGTGTGAAGCTACCTAACAGGGCTCTGAATCTTCGGCATTTACCTTCGCCCGAACTCGATCCAGTGTCATGTTCGGACCGCTCTACCGCTGTTCAATCTGTGTCTATCGTTCGTCCGCCGTATCGTCTTGTATCGGCGATTGATAACCTCAACTGCAGTGGACCTTCGACGAAGATGTGAATGGATATCTACCAGCGAATGCCTCCAGTGAACAAAAATTCGCACTAACCGAATCCATCGCCACTTGTGGTACCAGATTGCAATTAAACTCAACCTCTAACACGAATGGCGAGACTGCTCGATCTGGCTTTTTACGAACTGTCCCGACGATTTTGAATCTAACACTTTATATCATACGCTTTTACTATCGACCCTCACCATCTCCCGCTTGGTTCAGGTTCTAGCCAATTCGCGGACGGAATCTGGTCTGGATTTTAGACACTGCGATTTCGTCTCTCAATACGGAATTCTCATTGGTCGACTTGGAACAACGCTGGCAAACTGTTGACACCGTCGTTTCTCAGATTGACGTCAAGCTGTTCGAAATACTCCGCTCCAGATGTCCTCACCGTCGCCGTGCTGTGTTGTTTCGAGATTGAATACCGGAATCAAATGGACTCAGTACGCCACATTGATTTTCAAAAGCGTTCGATACCGCTCACGCCATATTTGCAGTGGAAAAATACAGGCACATGGGTTTCCCTGATTGGATATCAAACTGGTTAAAGTCATACTTGACCGGTGGGAAAGCCTTTGTACAGGTGAACTCGGCACATTTCATAACATTCGACGTTCCATCTGGAGTTCCAAAGGGTAGTGTGTTGGACATTGATCTTCGTCACTTTTTCATCAACAGCTTATTGCGAACTAATATCATCCTGGGATGCTCTTTGCCGTGACCTCAAAATCTTCAATGTCATCAGTCGATTTGGTTCATATTGCCTTGCAAAAGCAGACATCGATATCCTTTCGCGATGGTTACGGTGAGAATCATATATTTACAGCTTCGTTTCAGCTGAATACATCTCAACTATAACTGCCAAGGCTTTTTCGATTCTGGGATTCATAAGCCCATAATGCTCAATGCTCATTATTAGCACGGTACGCAGTATTCTAAATACGCTACTGCTCCCCATCTGGGCTCTTTACCACACGTCTCAGGTGATTCGGATTGAACGTGCGCAGAAATCATGCTGGGTTTGCTCTACGACATTTACCGTGGATCGATCCTGTCTTCCTTCTGACTGCTCCGGTGATATCAACTAATCGATTTGGAGCTGCCTCTCAGCAGGACGACTAAAGTTACAACGGCTGGTGATCTTTGGCGATTTTCAAAAATTCATCGATTGCTCGAACCTTCCATAGTAAATACCTTTGAACGTTCCTCAGCGTCGATTTGCGGTATTCAGCACTCATTGTTGTTCCCGGACATAGAACGTGCTATATCAGTTCCTGCCTTAGAGCAATTTAATGATGTTGTAGTCTTTTGATTTTAATGTCTCAAAAAATAGTTTTAAAAAATTAGACTCAGAGCTATGGAGCAGGGGTGGAATATCCCTGCTTAGAATCCTAAACGTCAATACAATAGGGGCTATAGGATTTGTGGCGAACCTTTCCCGGACCTCTTCCATAGCTTCCCTATTGGTGGAATGTGATGGGTCCCTTATTCAAATGTTATATGTAACTGAAGACATGGCTATCAAAGCCATGGGGTTTAAAGGGACCCCACTCTTTGCTACAGACCCTGCAATCTGTAGGGAGAAAAGAGTAGTGAGACCTCACGGGAGTAAGAGGCCACGTTGTCGCTCTAGGCTGTGTGGCAACGGGCATGGGACTCTGCAACGCCACAAGAGAAGTGGATTGGGGTATCCGGCAGCTACGGACTATTTGGAAGGGCCATAAGCCGTTGCGGTATCTTCTCAACTGGGAACTTATGCACTCTTGCAGGCATGCACAGGATTTAAAATGGGACTCTGCAGAATGTTGTGTTCTCCGACTGTCTATCTGCCCTTGAGCATGGGCAGGTCGGCACTTTCGTGGCTGTTAGAGATGCAACGGTTTACTAACGTAACCTTCGTCTGAGTACCTGGACACGCAGGTATATCGGGTAATTAGCTGCTGATAAGCGACGACCAGGATCGTCATGCTCAGCTGTCCCATACAGCGATACTGGCTGGAGTGAAGCGGACCTGTCGATACGCGTCGGCAATCATGGTATAACAACCGAAGGCATTCTACGGCATATCAAAAAATACGACACACAAAATTGGAAAGATATGCCTACTCGAGATCAGAAGATTCTGACTCGGCAATGAGGATGAGCCATAAACTCGCACTCTGACCACGCACTCAACTGGTAGTGGGCCTACTGCCAATGGTGAGCGAGTGTGATGGAAGTGCCCTGTAAGTACAACTGAGGTTGGAAACAGTTATAGAGCTGTGCGTGATGTTGTATAACGACCGTAGTACAAATTATCTGCCTTCGCATTAGCAGGAGCGTTGGACTTATGATGTCGAACTTCAAAGAAAGTAACGACCTGAATACAGTCTCATAGACCTCAAGCGGCCTGTAAATGAAGGTCAATGATGTCATGAACGTCTTGTAAATTTTGATGAGATGCAAGGAAAAAAGCCATTAAAAATGGGAATGGGGGCACACTGTCTTCAGGCAACTCCTAAGACCAGTGGTCCCATACAAAAGCAATTTTTCTTGGCTCCTCAGTACTAGAACATCGTCCCCAAGCTCGGACCCAAGCTCGATAATGCACATATAATGGAACTCACGCCAGACACTCTCAAATAGTCTGTCAAAATAGCACGCAAATCAAAACAAAGGCGCAAATATGTAACAAGGTGCTGGCTGGTGTAATTCGGACCAAGGGTTCTACAACAGTGAACCAATTTCAATCCTTCGTTATTGATTGTTGCTACTATACTGGTCATATGCGTACTTGGATAGACTAAAACATTATGGAGACGTAAGTTTAAAGAGGCGTTAATAAAAGTAAATCTCAATTAATCTGAAAGTGTGGTGATGGTTTTTCATTAGGATAAAAAAGTAAATATTAAGTAACCTTTGGTCGTTGAGGCGGCTTAAACCAACAGTTAGGAGACTGTTGAAGCTACTCTGAAGCTGTATGTAAAATCATTCGTTCGATCAATGTAAAAATTCTTGAAATCTTCCACACACTGGCTGATAAAGTCATATAATTCATCCTTTCATCCTCCTGATTGTGATTTTCCCTTAACATAAAAAGGCTCACTTGAGAGCCTATATAATAGATTTAGGCCAGCAGTGAGGGTACTGTTAAGACCACTTACGAAGATGGATGGTGATTAACTCATTGGGAAAACAAACAAAAACGGATAAATCCATTCCTGAACCGGGCCAGTATTTGCATCACACCCCCTCACTTTTCGTTGCCAACAACATTGCCCAGGCTACGCTTTTGTGGCTTCTGGAAAGCGCAAAACATAACTCTATCTACCACATGTCACTGCTGGTGGCCCCGTTCCGGTGAATAGCACATACGCTTTCATCGAAGTTGATTGATGAACAATGTATGGCATCGTATGACGAATAACGAATATACGACACAGCATCAAGGTAGTGAGTTTACCTGTAATAAAGGTGATAGCGTGTTAAGGGCCTTATTGGGCATCTAAAACTATTTGATTTTAGTTAGGTAAATGTTTATACTTGAAGAACAGCATCTTAGATGTGTGCTTTTAAAAGTTAAAGTGGCGAAGAAAATTGGCCATTATGGCTGTATGATTGACATTCGAGTGGGATGGTTTGTAATGTTTGTGTTGCAATGCTAACTGTAAGCAAACAATTTTTAGGAAAGATGTTTCTGCGCACCTACTCTTGTTTCAGTGTAGGAATAATATTATAAAAACACCTACTAAATATACTCTTGGCTGACATAAACATTGGGTTGTGGAATTAATTTTTTTGTATGTTTGGTGCAGTTTGAAGGTCTATCTGTTGATCATGTTTGAAGTTTTTGACCGAGCACATTCTGCTTGTTTACATTTTAAAAGTAAACAAAAAAGTCCAACACTCAATGGATGTGAGGCAGAACAAGTAGCAAGTAACGAAATAGCAACACTACTTTTACAGCTGATTGCTACTCTTGTTATATTTTGCCTACACTCCGTTCATTCTGCTCAGTGACTGAGTAGAAGTGTATTCCTTTCTCTTTTCCTCACACGGAAATGTTACTTAATTTTGTAAACAAAGTCGATCAACTCAATTTTGAATGAATCCACTATCACACGAATATTGAGTAACACTCTCGATAATAAGAAAAGAAGAATACAATTCTGCTCAGTCACTAAAATAAATGAGCAGAGTGGTGCTGATCTAACTTTCATGCAATAGGGCATCTTCAGCAGCGGTCTATTTTAGGTCAACTTTATACATGATTTGGATCAACCAAACTTGAATAGAACCAGCTAAAATAGACCAACTTTTGAATTCACAGAGGTCAATTGTATATCTTGTTTCTAAACCCTCCAACACCTGTCATCTGTCAATCTGGCAACATCCAGAGATCAAAAGTTGTTTTCCAGAGATCGAATTTCTCGCAAACTTTGCTATGGATTGGTTTGACCAAATAATTTTTACTGCCAGTAGTACGTCGTTGGCGAACGACGAGAATACTTGTTCTTTCGTTTGGCTGAAGGTGAGTGTGTACATTATTTTAAACGATGTAGAAATAATGCTGATTTGTAATTTGGCAGCGGAAAACAAAGAGTCGAAACGGAGAGGTCACGTCTGGAAGACGCCCCAACGTCAACCGTGATTTCCGTTTCAGTCGTCGAAGCTGTTCCAGGACTACTTTAGCGACGCGGCCACCCGACGAAACGCACTTTCTGTGTGGTACGCATGCCAAGGAGATGTTTCTGGACATTATGCGACAACTAGAGTCATCCTGATGACTTTTTTTCAGCTAAGTTGTGATGCAGCTGGAAAAGTCGGCCTCAGTCCGTTACAAAAGTGCACTGCAGCCTTACGGATGTTGGCGTACGGTTCCTCGCTAGTTCTCTCCTGATGAAAACGTGAGGATTGAAGTCAACCAGCCTACTGACCCTGAGGAATTTTTGCAAAGCCGTCCTGAAGACATACGGCCCGCAGTATCTGCGCTTCCCAACTCGGAAGGGTGAAGAAACTTATGGACAGAAAATACCTTACATGTGGCTTCCCTGGAATGGTGAGTCACTTGATTGCATGCACTGGGTTTGGAAAAACTGCCCAGTGGCACTCAAGGAGCAATATCAGGGAAAGGAAGGCAAGCCCACGATAGTTCTTGAAGCTTTACGTCACAGGATACGTATCTGGCACGGATTTTGGATGTCCAGGAAGCTGTAACGACATCAGCATTTTAGACCACTCTCCGCTTTTTTATATGATGTTACAGGTAAGTTAATTTTGCTATGTTGAAATTTTAATAAGGTTTTCCATTCGTATTATTTTTTGCGCACCTCCAATCCTGATGGGAAACTGATATAGATCAGATATTAAGATCTGCTGTGATCTAAATGCCTGCACAGTGGCAATCTTTATTTGGTTTACATCGTTCCAGTTGACCACCGAGTTTATCGTTTAGCGACAATCGATTTTACTGTCTGATCCATAAGTTGTATCTTATGCCGGAAGTAGCGCGTTGTACAGCGCATCAGATAAGCCATACAGCGCATTACTTCCAGCATTAGGTATAACAATACATTTGATATCATGCATCTTCCAATAAAATGATCTATTGAATTTAATGCAGGTTTTGGATCCTTTTTCGCCTTGATCTATTTCTTTTATTCTATTTATTTTTCTGTAAACAATGCTATAGAGAAAAAGGAACCGGGTCTGTCTATCAGTCAAATATCTGTTTCCTCGACGAATAAAAATAGAAAAAAGAATCTGTTTTGTTTTAGTAACCGTTGAGCCTGTGCCAAACAAAGGACGGAATCAGGTGAGAAAAAGTGAAAAATTTGCTAGTGAAACTGTAAAGATCCGTCTGCACCGATCTAACAAGACTTTTCCTCGAGTAAACGACAGCTTGCGAACCAGCATGAAGGTTTTCCCTTCCGCCTCCCCGGCGTTTGTCGTATGTAAGTAAACATCGAGCACTCTTGAACTCATTACGGTATTCAACTAAATTATGATATTTTTTCAGGAGGTTGCGTAAGCTTTAATAATAATTCGCAACCTCTCAAGCATGAAAGGAGTTTTACTTCACTACCTTCATCTCGACCGACCAGGAAAAGCATCCTCACGTGAGTCTAATCGACGTTATCATCTAGCGGCAGTACCACAAACTGATGGAACTGTGAGTATTGTAAATTGATAAGTGTAGGAAGTAATTGAAGGTGAGCACTTTTTTCAGCTTACCTAAAACAGCCGTGGAAAAACAGGTCAACTCGGCTGCTAGCGTTCGCGCTAAGGCTAGGAAAATTCAAACCTAAGGTAGATTATGGACATTTTGGACAAGCAGTCGGATACTATTTATGGACGGATTTACCAATAAAGACACAAATCGGTACCCGGCTATCCCGGTTGATGATCCACACGAATAACATTTATTCCACCAAGCTGCTGGAGAATTTTATATTCATAATCTGCACCAAAGTGAGCATCGCAGACCATGCTGAGCGTTTAAACTCTACATGGACCAGCTCCTTTTCATACTTGATCTTATTCTACTACGTGCCGTGTGGGTGATACGGCTCGTTCTTACTGCCTGCGGTGTGGTGATGATTATCCACGGATATCGGAAATGGAGAGAAACACCTCCACTTGATATTACGAGTAACCTCGAGCGCAGCAAGTTGTGAACAACAACCGCCACAGGTTGCTACTTTTGATTCTGGAAACGCACTATTCGTTCCTCTATGTAGTCGTTAAAAAACCTTCCAACTCTGCCCGCGACCACACAAACTGCTGAGATTGGTTTTCCCGTCAGATAATTCCATCCAGAAAAATGTGACCGCATGCCTACATCCAGACATACATTTTGTAATATCCGAGCCAAAAAGTACGATTGAAATTAAACAAATCCTATTGGATGATGATGGATGATGTATGTGCCCAAGTAATCACGAAGCTGTAATAGCATGCATATATAGGGCATATGCATTACGTCTAGTACATCATTGAAGTTGGATTAAAGCTGAAAAGGGCCCCACTAAGATCGAACTAATGTTATATCTTTTGTAATGCCATAAAACCTTGCTAAAGTAGCATTATTGCATTGGTAATGCATCACTACATTCTTAAGCTAATCTAAAGCTTCAATACTTGACAACTGTTGAATTGATGTGATTCCGCATTACCGATTTTGATTTTGGGTTAAATAAGTGCAATAATATAATGCTTGTGGTTACTTGGGTGATATTGCATTGTTATTCTCTCGGTTATCTTGATTTCAGCAGTGCCTCAATTAATATTCCAATGAAAAAACAAACCATGTAATAATTGGAAGCATTTTTCTTTATGGTAAATTTATCGATTTAAATTGTAGCCGTTGATGCGATAAAATGACATAAGTTTAAAATACAATCATTATAATAAATTGGATGACTGTAATTTATTTTTACGAAATAATAGAGTTAATTTAAACTATGACTATGTTACTATTTTTCAGTATCTAATGAAGAAAGCATGCGAGGTGCACACATATTATTGCTGGTGTTCTACAAATTCCAGAGTTATGAGATATGTTTACTGTTGGTAATACAAGAGGCACGCAATAATCTGTTATTTCAACGCAGGCCAAGTTAATTACGTTAAGTACATTAAGTACAGTTGTAAGTACTTTAAATATACATTTCATTATTTAAATCCATTATTTACAGTCAAAAATTTGTAATTAAGAAACAGTAATAACATGTTCAGTACCGTTTTGCCCCGTCATTACTATTTATTTATTGTCGTCAATCATAAGTAGACCATATAATATATATTAAATATAATATAATATTATTCATTCTTGTATGTTCTGGTTTCTTATGGAGCTAAAATACTGTTTTAGTTTATGCCGAGACATTGTAAAGTCAATGATTTCGCAGTGTTTATTGTAAGAGGCCATCATGCGGCCATCATGCGAGTTCTGGTGAGTCAATACGCTGCGAAACGATATCGTTTACAAATGAAACGCTTGCATACTCACGACGCTCTTTCAATGTTTGGATGTTTATAAGCATGCAACGCGCTTCATATGATGGAAGACGAAATGATGTCTAACCCAACCTACGAAGAGCATATAATAGAAATTGCTTTTGTACTGATTCTATTCTGTTTTCGTGTGTGGTTAAATGAGGAGACCATACAATGCTGCAATATTCTAGAATAGACCTAACATAAGCTATGTATAGTGTTTTAATAGTGTATGGGTCCTGAAAATTATGACAAAAGCGCTTAATAAAGCCCAGCATGTTATTTGCCCTGTGAATAATTGTGTTGTAGTGGTCTATGAAATTAAGTTTGGAGTCTAAGATTATTCCTAAGTCCCTAACTCTTTCACATTTTTCTACTTTTTGATTACCTAGTGAAATTGATATGTTTGGTGTTGTTATTTTTTTGCTAAATGATATTGAGTTGCATTTTTTACATTCAGCTCTAATAGGCTTTTTTACACCATGTGTAGAATATGTTTATTTCATTCTGGAATAAGTTGATGTCTTCCTTATTTCGTATTTCCAAATAAAGCTTCATGTCATCGGCATTGATTAGTACTTTAATATTTTTTAAGAATAAAGGAAATGTCATTTACGTACAAAATAAAAAGAAGGGGTCCTAAATGAGAGCCTTGTGGGACACCAGAAGTGACTTGAATAGGATTTGATTTCTTTCCATTGAATTTTATTATTTGTTGGCGGCTGGTTAAGTATGATTCAAGCCATTTCAAGAGTCCAGGTTCAATCCCATGTTTTTGTAGTTTGAAAAGTAGCATTGGTATGTCAATACGATCAAAAGCCTTGCTAAAGTCTGTATAGAGAGCTTCTACGTGGTTTCCATTATCCATTGCATTCAATGAATAGTCTATAAATTCAATTAAATTTGTCGAGGTTGAACGGCCCTTAAAAAAGCCGTGTTGCTTGTCAGTTATTTGATTTTTGATTTGGAGAAATAATTTTTCATTGACAATTGCCTCGAAAAGTTTAGGAATACAAGAGATAATGGCTATTCCACGATAATTACGTATGTCAAATTTTCGTCCAGATTTGAAAATAGGGACCAAAAATGAGATTTTCCATATTGTTGGGAAAATTCCTGATTCCAGTGACATATTAAAGAGCCAAAACAATGGAGATGTGAGTTCCATTGCTAAACTCTTCATGAACACTGGAGGAATTCCGTCAGGTCCAGGACCTTTCGCGGCGTCCAAATTTTTTATTGCTTGGAAAATATCTTGCACATACAATTGGATGACGCCAATGCTCCCAGTAAATTCAGGGTAAAATGCAAAATATTCGCGATCGCGATCCTCTTCAGAAAATGTCGTATAGATTTCTTGAAAAAATGTTGCAAAAAGATTGCAATTTTTTTCCGAGTTATCACCGACACGTTCATCAAGGTACATTGTGGATTGAAAATTGTCAGATTTTAAATTGGTTTTTACGTAATTGAAGAAGTTCTTCGGGCATGACTTTATTTCAAGTTCAGTTTTTGTATTGTATTCTTCAAGCGCAATACCCATGGCTAGATTCAATTGGTCGCATATGTCCAGATAGTTTGCTAAATTTTCAATACTGTTGAATTTTTTGAAAATTTTGTGAGCTTTCTGCTTTCGATTTTTTAAATTTTTGATTTGTCTGTCAAACCAGACTGGATCACTCGTATTTCGGTGACGTCGTTTTTTCTTCAAAGGTATTTCTTGCAAAATTATTTCCGATAAAATTTTATAAAAAATGTCTACAGCAGTTTCGACATTTCCTTCATTCTTGAAAATTTCCTGCCAGTTTACATTGTTTAGTTTGCTTCTGATATTCGCATAATTAGCTAGTCTGTATTCAAAGACTTCTACATATTCACAGTCGTTGGGTCTTTGATATTCATGTATAAATAAAGAATATTCGATTGCCGTGTGACGCATTCTATTTTTCCATTATGGGTTCAGCGATTCAGTCACACAGAAATCTTCTTGAATATTCGTGAGTAAGAAGTCCAAAAAACAATTTTCTTCATTTCTGATGTGGTTTACTTGATTAAGTCTAAGTTTTGCGATTTCGTCGAATATGAATTGCAAAGTAATATTCTCCCCAACGACTGGGAGTAAGATATTTTCATTTTCGGAGTCTAGAATGAAGTCAGCGTCGCGTTGATTAAAGTCCCCATAGATGTGAACTTTCACTTCAGGAGGAAGTTCAGATAAAATTTTTTCTGCACATTCGAAAAACTTTTCATATGTATTTTTATTAGCATTATATGGTAGAAAATACACAGAGGCAAATACGTGTGTTTCACCTGCTATATGAGATTTCACCCAAACATGCTCAAATTCATTAAATTTTGATGAGAGAATTATTTCTGAGTTGAATTTTGCAGAGACGGCTACGAGGACTCCACCGCCTGACTTCTTTCCAGACTCAAGAAGATTCCTATCATTTCTGAATACGTTATACGCACTTCCGAAAATTTCTTCACTTTTTACACTTTCATCCCAGCTAGTTTCAGTTGCCAGAATAATCGAAAAGGATGTACCAAGAAGATTTTTATGAATTTCTTTCATTTTTGATTGGCTTTTCATGCGACTGAAATTTTGACAATAAATCAAAATTTCAGCAGCATTCTGTTTTGGTGAAGAAATTGTGGGAAGCGCGTCGGTTGATGAAATATTTACCGATATTGATGAGGTTTCTTCATCTTCTATGGAGGGCGTCGTTTCTTCTTCTTCTATGGAAGGCCAACTGAATTTGCATTGCTGTCATTACAACTTTACAATTACATTACAATTGGAACGGAATTAATTTTAATTGATGATGTTGTTTTTTACCGCGCGTATGGGAGAATACAAAGAAAGACTATATCAGTGTAATTTTAATTGACATTTGCTTGTACTTTCAATCTAACGCCTCAATTTGAAGCATTTCCGTATCCCTAACAGAATAACTTGATACAACGTTTCATCGCCTTCCCAAAGGCTTCGAAACTCTTGGCCAATGCGTGATGAAGTTTCAGCTCATAGATCCATGGCTGGATGTTGATTCTGGATGATGGCCGTACCACCGTACGGTATGTTACCAAGTCACCTGTAAGTGGGATTTTAAGATAAAATGTGACTTTCTTTTCGTTTGACCGGGTGCCTATTTGCATTTAGATCAAAGTGAATAGATCAGCGTTGCTATATTCCTTATTTTGGTCCAAAATAAGAAGATCTAATTTTTTGAAACGGATAAGTTTTAGATCCGAAAATCCATCAGGATTGCAGATGCCCTGATGCTTTATTATGTGCATTATTATACTGCATAAAATAAGCACTGTAAATAATAACTGTGAATATTTAACTCAAGATTGGAATAGAACACCGGGGTGATTATAATCAGGTCAAATTTTTTGTTTCGTAAGTTTATTGATTTTTGATGTTTATTTATTTTTAGTTAAATTTTTGTTAACTTATATATTTTCAGATTAACTTTTTGTTGAAGTTTAAGCTCAATTTACAATTTATTTTTTTGTTTTAATTTCAGGATAATATTCTTGGCGGAACATGGCATGTCCAGGATAAAACGTTCAACCTGGGATATCTTCTTGCCGACGGAATATACCCAGATTGGCCATTGTTTCTAAAAACAATAACTAATCCCCAGACTTCCAAGGAGAAGCGTTTTTGCCAAATGCCAGGAATCAGCTCTGCAAGGATGTCGAAGATGTTTTGGCATTCTTCAAAGCTGTTGGCAAATTCTGGTACATCCTTGTAGAATCTGGGATGAAGAAACGATTCGCAATATTATGTTGACCTGCATAATATTGCATAATATGCGAATCAAATTCAAAACTTCAGATACGATGGACGATTTCTATGAGGCACAATCTGTGAGCAATCCTAATGGAGATGAACCTGGCGCTGAGTTTATTCGTATTGGCGGTCTAATTCGATCATTTGATCAGGTATGCCAAGAAAGATCAAATTTGCGTGACTCCAGCAAATATTACGAGCAAAGGAGCATTATTATGGAACATTTGTGGTCTGTTAAGGGAAAATTAATGTAATTTTCTTTCTTTTTTCGTTAAATATAACTAGTTTCCAGTTGCATGTACACGAGTACATATTTATTATAAAAAAAGCGCTCCACAATAACCCATCCCAAACAAAACCAACATCACAATACGACTGAAATTAATCGCATGCTTGAACTCCAGGAATATCATCATCTGAATCAATGTCGGAATAGGTGATCATCAGCTTCTTCAATGAGGTCTGGATCAGATAGAGTCTCCTCGTCGAGAAATTCTTCGGTAGCTCCAGAATTAAATTTCACAACCAGCTCTGCCTTCATCCGAATGAGAAGACTTTTCGACATTTCATCAAGTCCCTCGGTTGGAGTAGGTTATAATTTTTATATCTGAAGCACGCTGAATTTCCTTCGTTTGCCGTTCGAGGATTTGATTCTTTTTTTTATTTCTCGAAGCACTTCTGTTCCAGGAAACATCGGACTTGGCATCGCTTTGTTTGTCTTTCGGCTCTTTTGTCAGCCGGACGCGGTATCGACGTAGCATTCGACGTTGAGGCTGAACTCTTCAATATTGGGTTCGTCCTCTGCAATTGAAGAAAAAAACATATACAAAAAACTTTTTTAGTCACCAGATATCTTCAGAACAAAAACTATCTAAGTAGAATGTGTTTTCGTAAATTCTGTTATTGACGTTGTGTATGTTTTCACGTAGCACTAAAAGTAATTTATTCTCTAACTACTTGATTCACAGTTCTTTGTTAAACTTACCACACATCGCCAAAATATTGTGTGTGTTTTCTTTCATTAGGTTTTCGCATCCTGCAAATCGCTCAAACTTTATTCACTCCTTCAAAACCTGAAGCAGAACTGAATCCAGGAGGATTTCAGCCCGGTTTCTTTTTAAAAACAGCCTCCTGGCTTCACTGAAACAATCCTCCTTCGTGGTGCCGCTTTCGTTCACTCAGTTCACGAAAGCTGAGACACCCAACATATATTTCTGCCGCTGGTGGCTCAACGTTCCGAACCGTTGACGAATTCCATCAGCTGGTCGGCCGGTGAACGACATGGGACCGATATCTGGGCGTGATCCTTAATGGCTAACCAAAACTCGCCCTCTGTTGGTCAGTTCCTCTGATCGAAGTCCTCGGACACCTGTCAGCCAAGACCGACATAGCTGCTCGTCCTCCTCCTCGGACCGTTTTTACCACGCTTCATTTCGGACTGCGTATCTATACAGAAAAAATGTTGTCTTTCAGTCTTACAGGTCACGGGTTGTTGAATAGACTTACCTTTTTACTAAAATGTAATAATAAAAACGAAATAAAATGAACAACTGAAAACAAAACAGAAACAAGCAGCGAAAAAATCGGTTTGCGTTAATAAACAACACGGTAGATTGATTATACTCAATAATTGAGTTTTTGTACAGTAGCTACAGTTTTACTCAATAATGGGTATTATCAAGTAGCGTGTAGTGATTTGGAACAGTATTTGTTTGTTTCAAATTGCTGCAAGAATAGATCAAAACATATACCAGTTTTAAAATGATGCAATCAGATCCAGTATAAACACAAATATACAACGCCGGATAGCGATGTTTCGTGTTGGTCAAAAGCATGGACTCAATCCACGATTTGGATCGCCGTTGAAGATGCCCTAAGGACATCTTCGATGGTGTTCTATTTTTGGAACAACTTTATACTGATTTGTATCAGTAAAACCTGAATAGAATCAGCTATAATAGATCAACTTTGCATTTCGCTCACCAGTGTTGTATATCTTATTGTTTACAGCCGCCAACACCTGAGTTCTTTTTTCTGAGATCGCTGATTTTTACAAACTTTTTTGTTTGGCTGAAGGTGAGTGTGTACCCTATGTCCTTACATATGATCTGAGACGAAAATTCGGAACAGACCGAGGAATCAAACCCAGTTGCCTCCAGCATCGAGTGGCTTCGGTAGCCAACATCCGGGAGGACTGCAGTGTCTGTTGTAACGAACTCAGGCTAATTTTTCCGATTGTTTCTGCAACTTGGCTGACACAGTCATCCAATGAGTCATGAGGTTGTCGCATAATGTCAAGGAATGAACTCATATCAACTGATGGCTCTCAATCAATAACTGAGCGCATTACGAACACTAAGTTGAAGACAGCAATAAGCTGTTGCATCAAACAGATAGCTTGAAAGATAAATGAGGAAGGATAACACTGGGAAAGGAAAATTCAGAGAATCGCATAAATTCAGAGAACTTCCAGAAACTCAGGAACTTATCAGGAGTTAGGATACTTAAAATTCAGGAAACTTCATAGAAACGTTCTTGGGCTAGAGCACACATGGTGCCAGAACAATCCAGGATGAAAGTTACTGCTTCTCCAGAAGTTCAGGCAATTTCCGGAAATCCAGATGTTACAGAAATTTAGAGATTTTCTCAGAAATTAAAGAGCTTCACATGAGTACAGGAACCTTCCCAAAAGTTTAAGGTTCTTCTGAGTTCATGAAACTACAGAAAAGATCAAATAACAGCCCAGATATTCAAGGAACTTCCCAATTGTTCAGGGAACTTTCCAAAACATGGGAACATCGAAATTCATGAGCCTTTCTAAAAGTTGTAAATCTTCCTAAGGTTAAAGAAGCTTTCGAAGTTCATGAAACTTCCCAGAAGTGTATGGGGAACTCTCAAAAGGTTCAGGAAACATTTTGGACTTTAAGGAACTTCCATGAAGTTTGAGGTATCTTCCAAAAATTGAGAAAACTTCCAAAACTTCAGTAAATATCCACAAAGATCAGGGCTTCTCTCAGGGATCACAAAATGGATGTCAGAGTCTTTGTAACTAATTCCTAGAAACTGTTTCTATTCTATTGGAGGTCATATATCACTTGTGCCTGGAACGGCCATTCTGTAACAGGTTCCCAGTGGGAGCCTAGAGTGGCCATGAACATATTTAGTAAGAGCCCTGGCAGAGGTTTAAACCTGTTTGGTGTAACTCTACAGCTCAAAGTCATTTGATCAAGTGCTTATTCATGGTAAGTTTAAAGTTTAACATAATATTTCACTATTATATCATTAACTGGAATGTTCAAAGAAGCGAAAATGGATCAACCAACGATCTGAATACCCGTTGGCTAGTATGCGTGCTGAAATGTTTGAAGAAGTGACGACCTCACAAGCCCGGTTGCACGTGATTTATGCATTTCTCGTCGATTAGCGAGCTTCGGAACAAGAAAAAACAAGGAAAAAGACTACGTCGGAAGTTCCCCGAGGCCAGGTCGACCAAAAGTTACCACTGAGAGGCAAGATCGTTTGATAGCAATGAGGTCGAAAGCTGATCCCAGAAGAACTGCTACGGATATCAACAGTCAATCAAGCGTCGCTTCGACTAATGGTGGTTATGCATGGTCGTCAGCCAAGTAAGAAACGCTCATTTCAGGAGAAAAACAGAAGAGGCTGGGTTGCCTTTGCTTTGGCTCATAACATTGGACTCAGAAGAGATTGGTCGAGAGCCCGTCAACCGCAGAAACGATGTTCGGTAGCAAGTTCTGACTGTTAAGCATGGCAGCGGTAATGTGATGATATGGGGTTGTTTTCCAAAAGTCGTTGATCCATTGGTATGTATCAACGCGCATCATAAACTAACTCGTATATCAGATATATTCGAAAGATCACATCATGTTATTTGTGCGAAAAATATGCCGAAAATGGAACTTTCCAAGAGATAACGACCCGAAGCATCACGTCGAAACTGCTGAAGGAATATTTAAATAAAGCAAAAATAAAGTTTGTGGAGTGGCCAAGTCAAAGTCCTTATCTGAATCCCATTGAACACTTGTGCGAAGAACTCGAAAGACGTGTACGAACTCAGAACTACTCTAATTTTATGACTTTTTACGAGGCCCTTCAGGAGATGGAATAAAATACCACTGTACCGTATTATTAATCTTGATGGCATCGATGCCCGCAGATATGGGCTGTAACGCAATCACGAGACTTTGCTACTGAGTACTGATGTAGCCATCCTGCGATTACTGAAAATGAGTATCATTTCGTGCAATATGTGACTACCTTCAGGTTTTTCATTTGTCAGATCATCTTTGAACTCGATGAAATATTATTTTTGTTTCAAAAACAAATAAATAATGAATATTGTTGAAATACACTCCACCGTCTTTGTTTTGTGTTATACTTCCACTACTTTGAGATTTTCTGGAAGAAGTTGAAATTGAGTATAATGATAACGTAAATACTGTTTGTCAAATGAATTTTGAGCGCTACTGTTTAATCATATGAATTAAGTGGGTATTCAGTTTTTGAACACATAAGGGTTAATAATTAATATGTGACTGCCGAGATGTGCATTGAAAGCTGTGTTAAATATGCAAATGAATAATATAATATTTAATAAAAACAATTTCTGGGAAAAACAGAGTTTTTTGAATTTTGCCTTTAAGAAATGCGGATTGAATCTATCTTCAACATATTATCAATTTCCCCAGAGCTCATCAGAACTGCTGTAGTAAGAATTTATTATCTCTACCAGAA
>JASCZW010002343.1:0-10919 GCA_034211315.2 Aedes japonicus | reverse complement strand
CGAATAGTTTATCTGAATAAATACACACTCAATTTATCTCGGCACAATGTCCAGCAGCTACTAAGCAGTTACTTTTGCTGATATCCCTGTTTAATATTTGTTTTATAGTTGAGTGAAATTTTAATTTGTTGGCAGAATCTCAATAAATTGAAATGCCGAAATGATCGGCTGTTTGATTCTCGGTGAAAAAAAAACTAAGTGTGTATACATTACTCGCAAACAAAAAACGTTCATAGCCGTATTTTTTCGGATTTTCTCATCAATTCTCACATTATCATGCCAGCTGTTTTCTGCTCTGTTCTTTTAAGCAAAAGAAGGTATTTACTAGAAGAATGGAATAGTGAAAATTATTTGATAATGAAAATCATATTTTATTCGCAAAAGTTCACAATTAATTTATTTTGTTATTGTTGACAAGCAAAAACGCATAAAGTAAAATACTGCTGATTTCCACTCAGTACTTATGTTAAGCTTCCACTCAGAACTTTGTATGACCTCCAGTACTTTGTATGACCGCTTCCAGACGACGCGGCATGCTCTCCACGGGGTTTTGAAATAACCGCAAGTTGAGAATCATGTCGGCTGAAGAGATTCGAAGAGTAGAATCTTGTTGTTTACGTTGGTTTTTTCCACCTTAATTCCAAGATAAACCACACATTTTCAATCGGATTCAAGTACATGGTCTGTTGAGGCCATTCCAGCAGTTTGATCCGGAAAAACTTTTGTGCCGAATGGTTATCTTGTTGGAACAAGAAGTCGTTTTCGAACCCAACCTTAAGCAAGCACGCTACCAGATTTTCATGGCAGATGCCCATGTATTTATCGGCAGTTATAATCCCATTTATTTAAACCATTTCTCCTACTCCTGACCACGAAATGCACCTTCACATCATAACATTGTTACTCCCATGCTCAACAATTTTCTGAATTTTCTTATCCAGAAGTTCTTCACCCAGTTTTCTCGACCGCTGGTTCCAAATATCTCACATCTTTTGTGCAATTTCCCTGTAAAAGTTTGTGAAAGTACGCTCTCACAGTTTCTTACAACACGGATTTCATACTAGCAAGGAAATTTTCATTTTATCGGTAAATTATGACAGATCTTCGCCAACTCTTTCAATGTACAACTGTTGATACAACAGCACGGGATTAAAATATTGATCACCGCGTCACGGAATCGTCTGCAATTTTAAACATGAATCCATGTTGTCGATTAGTTCGGGCGACATTGTCGTCATATTGGAGTTTGAATGTCAGCCTGCTATCCAGAACAAACACAGAAGAAAACACAACATGTTCTGCAGTTCGGTGCAGTCTGATCAGTTATTAATATATTTTGGAATCATTGGCGTCAAAGCAGAGGGTGGATAGTCAAAAAGAAAATGGATATAGTGTTAAGCTCAGGAACAACCAGC
Source organism: Aedes japonicus (assembly GCA_034211315.2). Taxonomy (NCBI): domain Eukaryota; kingdom Metazoa; phylum Arthropoda; class Insecta; order Diptera; family Culicidae; genus Aedes; species Aedes japonicus. Next base: position 9,504 of record JASCZW010002343.1, on the reverse strand, counting down.
ACATCGGTCCCAAGCTCAATGAAGTACTCCCACAAACACATCTCAACGAACAACCCTTCACATATTCTGTCAAAATAATACAGCGAATCAAAACAAAAACAAAGATTCTACTACCAAAAAGCACAAGAATGTACTGCAAGGTGCAATGTGTACTTGGTACCTATGGGGTTCTAAAGCAGTGAACCAATCGCTAGTTTTCTATTGATACGATACCCAGAAGTTTCTTGAACACTTCATGGTTCTATCAGTGGCTGGATAGTCAAGAGGAAAACGGATGTAGTTTTAGGCTCACTATCACATCGGTCCCATGCTCGGTCCCAAGCTTAATGGTTCGTCCCTTATAACGTATCTCACACGTCTTACCTTACCATTCAGACCAAGGCCTGTGTGGCCTCTGCTGTAAACAGAAGTTGTCGTCATTGTAGTTGGTCCATGGCTGTCTCTCGCTGTCTGCGGAGAGTCCGCAGGTCGGCTTCTACTTGATTGATCCACCTTGCTCATTGCTGTACTCGTTGGTTCGATTTCGAGAACCATTTTAACAGGGCTGTCGTCCGACATTCTTACGACATGCCTAGCCCATCGTAGTTGATCAATTATAACGATGTATACGATGGGAGGTTCTCTCAGCAACTGATGCAATTAGTGGTTCATTCGAAGAGACTCGATAGTGTCCCTGATACTAGGACGATACACATCACTCGATCCATCGTCCATCGTGACCAACCGCGTCAGTTTTTCCGGAAATCCATATGCATTATCTGCCATAGTTGGTATCGATTTGGCAGATGCTTTGAACTTTTCGTATACCTCTTTAACTTGAACATTGGATTCAATGAAGTACATTAAGATCTTTCGACTGGCATCGTCGGCAAATGTTGTGAAGTAACGGTGTCCAAAAATTTTATGAAAATTCTACCGGTTCGCATACGTCAGAATGAACCAGATCCAAAAAAATGTCTGAGCGCGACGAACTGAAAACAACTAACTTGTTGTATGCTTCGTTCATTCATTGAGGATTCAAATATCTTATTCTGCGGTGCCACAAGTTTGAATTGCTCACCAGAAGCGCCTTCTCCGGTCTCTTTGTATTCAACTTGAACTTGTACACTCTCTTGAACACTGGTAACTACGATGTCACCATGTCCTCGACGAGAATTTCACATCCATCCATCTTGAACACCATTGCCATATTCTTGGGGCAAATTTTTCTAATAGATAACAGGTTTTTGTCAGTTTCGGAACCATCCAAACTTTTTTCAGCTCTGTTGTTCCTTATTTCAGCTCCAGCTTCACTGTACGTTTTGCAACAGATTTTATACTACTACTACTAGCGGTGTCGAAAGAATGTACCCAGTCCGTTTGCTTGATGAAACCTTCTTCGGTCCACACCATGTAGGAAGTACCGCCAGAGTTGAAATACCATTCTTCTTCCCTTCCGGTTCCCGTGGCTAGCAAAACACGAAGCGCTTTTCCCTTGTACTTCAAAAGACTCACATTGGGGTTTCTGAGGACAATTCGCTGTAAAATGCTCGGTTTTTCTGCAGTTAAATAATTTCCATTCTTCATATCTGCACCTCCTTTTGTTCACTTTGGTTGCTGCCTTGAATGAAGAGCACTTTTACCGCTAGATTTCTTGATAGACCGTTTGACGTCTTGGATGATCTTTGTCTTTACTATATTCGCGATTAGTTCCATGCTCGATGCTTGAAGACCCACTATCATTGGAATGTAGTATTCAGGCAACCCCTTCAGCAGAAATGAAGCCAACCATTGATCATTGACTTCAAAACTGATCTTTTTCAGACCGTTTTCTCTTGTCACCGACTAATCCACATAATTTTTAACGGGATCGCAATCTTCCAACTTGATAATCGTCAATTTGTCCGGAAGACTGAACCGTTGAATTAGACCATGGTCTTGAAAAGCTTGCCTTCCATGGCTGTTAGCAATTTCAGCATTCTTGACCAAACTTAAGTTATGCTTCTCCAAGCTTAGGCAAATAGCCACAAGTGCTCGATCACTCGTATCCGGATTGACCGCCACATTCTCCAATAGGTTGACTGCACGTCACGTACCGTAGCCTATATGCGCCATCTTCATTGAAAAAGTCCGCAAAGCATAATTCTGCCTGGCTTTCAACTTTTGTGAGAACATTAGTTGGCTCGTCACAATCGCCTGTCTCCGTCTCGAATGAACTAAAACGTCTACATCAGACGTAAAATTTAAAGAGACGTTAATAAAATGAATGCATCATCGCCTGTCAGTTTTGGGCTTACTTCAGTAACTCTTCCGCATTGGTGAATGGAACTTGAATCTTCCCTTAAAACCATCGTTGGAAATTGCTCGTACTAAGATTGTCTTATAAGTTTTTCAACCTATGGCCAGTAGGCCATCCCTTATTTTGAAAAAAATTGCCAAGTCAAGCATTCCACGTCTTGAAATGTTTGTCTTGACTAGAAAACAAACATCCTGAAATTTGAAGATCGTACGTTGACGTTAAGTGCTCCCCCAACGGACCTGAAGAAATGATAGTACGGGTGACTACCCACGCGGTGGCAAGCACGCTACTGTAGTGTATGGTCTTGCAGGTCGACCAAGATCAATGTCGTCAGGTTGATAACATTTTGTGTTCGTTTTTTTTTTAATTATCAATTTGGTTTGGGACACTTTATCATAAGTACACCAGTTTTTAGGTACAACACAATAAGGTCATCATATGTACAAAACGATTCAAAAAGTAAGTTAAGGGAGCCAATTAAGTGTTTTTATTCAACTTAAACTTTAACTTTTTTGGCAAACTTTGTTGAATAAAAACACTTAATTGGCTCCCTTAACTTACTAAATCTGTTTACAACAATCCCTCAAGTGACAATTGGAAGCAGCTTTAATCCGAGAGCTAGAAAGTGATAGCTCTACTGCAGATTCAGCAACCCATTTCAGAATGTCTGGAGAGTCACGCCCATTCCGAGGTTACTTTCACATATAATAAGCCCCGCATGTAAACATTACCGATATCATTTGGATAAGGGCATTGCAACACACTTCCAGATTTGGAAATCTTAAATTTCTAAACCAGGCACGTATTTGGTATTATTTAAAAATAAGGTTCACGTTATAAAGTTCTAGTCAGATACATCTCACCAATTGCCGCTTCCTTCGTTACACTCTCTTGTTCATTCGTAAACATAAAAATTCTCGAAGTTGCCTCGTAATTAATTTCATGCACTCCCGACAAAATAAGCGCAAAAATTAACGTGGCCAAACCGCCCGTTATATATGTAACCTGCACAAGAAAACTCTGTACACCACATGGTGAACGCATCTGAAATTATGTGGCAGCCTTTCCCGCACGCATGCGCATTGTCTTCGTTTGCTGCTTCTGATAAGCAAATGGCCGTTTTCTACACGCACTGGTCTTCTTTTTTTGCACTCCACACTCTGCCAATAATCAAATCCCCGCTATGAGGCGACTCTATATCGTTGAAGTTCGATTGAACTGCTAATAATCATCGATTCACTCGCGACAAAACGGACAAACGCTCAAACCTAATAATGTATGTCCGGATGTCTCAATACTACCACTAATAAGCAAAACTAAGCTGATGTAACTCCTCTTCCGGGTGCGGGGCGCAGCACAAAAAACCACAAAATGTGGAAATACTACCGACACTCACACATTTCGGGTGGGAATCGATTGTATTCACTACAGGTTTCCCAAAGCACGCGGATGTTTTATGATTTCACTGTTAGTTAAAGTTAAATTACGAATTATTGTTTGATTTTTTTTCGCGAAAACAGAATTTCAGAATACGATGTATGCTGAAATTGTAGCTCTTGACTAATCTTGTGTACAAATCCAAATAATTTTTGGTTAAAAATAACGTATGTGATACCTGATGTTTGGATTTTATAGTTTGTATTGTCGTCCGATTATTGGGTAACCATGTAGCACTGGATTCAACGAAATAATATACGAGATGTAAATAAAATAATAAATAAATAAATAAATAAATAACAGTCCTACAAATAATTGTACATCTTAGTCTTACAATGCATTGCACAAGCTTTACTATACAAAATGTAATACTGTTGTAATGGCGAACAGAGTAGTTTAGTGTTTGGTTCGCGCATAAAAAATAATAATTTAACGTGTGAAAAGTGTCGTGATTCGCGAAAGAAATATTCTTACGCGCATTCATAGTGTTTCCATAAGCAGGCTAAGTAAAAGGACAGTTGCTATAGCAGCTTGTTCCTAATAAATTTTTAATTAGCTTGGTCGTTCACCCGGCGCGCCGGGAGACCATCTCTGTGATTTTTTTGCCTTGTTTTTTTTCTTTCGGTAAGGTCGTTGGCTGTTTGGCTGTTTGGTAGCGTCGACGGCGGATATGTGTATTGCTTGACAATGGCTTGTTGTTCGTCATGTAATGAGGGAATGGTTGCGGCTGATCTCCCGTTGACCTGTGTAGGAAAGTGTGCGCGTGTATTTCATTACAAGTGCACACCACTTACAAAGGTACGGCGAAACTTGTGACCGAGAACGCAAATCTTGGTTTCAAATGTATGGATTGTCTATCAGACCCGTTTTGTGGTGGGCAGGAAGATGCGATCTCGGACGCCAAGAGGATAGAGGAAGGGATGAAAACACTCTCGAACTCGATCACTGGCATGCGAGATCAAATTTCTGCCCAAATAGACGACGCGTTGAAAAACGGGATGGAACAATTGAGACAAAATGTATGTGGGTCTCTTGAAAAATTAATATGTGAGAAATTCAATGCAATGACAAGTTCACTTTTTGAAATTAATGCGCAGAAAAATGTAGCTGTGATGAATGATGCCCGCGCGCGGTCTGCGACAGTTCACTCTGAATCCGATTCGATGCAAATTGGCAAAAAACGTAGGATACAAATTAGTGATAACGATGATGTATTTCAAGACAACGCAACTTTTGCGGATGTCGTCAAACGCAATAAGGAAAATGTCAATAAAAAAGTAAACAAAATAGTAATAGTAAATTGAACAGTAGTAAATCAAGCAATCGTAAGGCTCGTCCGGTTATTGTGATCAAACCAAAAGAGTCCAAACAAGCTTGCGATGAAACTCGTAATTTTTTGAAAACAAATTTAGATCCAAAAACACACAAGATTAGCAATTTTAGGAATGGAAAAGATGGTGCCATTATTGTTGAATGTGCCATCGGTGCTAATGTATCGAATGTGAAAAATGGTCTTGAAAGCAATCTGGGTGAAAATTATAGTGCTGTTGTTCCCACGTCGGTGCCAAGATTGAAAGTAGTGGGCATGAGCCGTCAATTATCCTCCGATGTTTTCATTGACTATTTGAAAAGTCAAAAATGAAGGCATCGAAATAAAAGATGTAAAAGTAGTAAGAATGTACGAAAATCCACGGTTCATATACAGCAAGTTTAGTGCGGTAATTGAAGTCGATTTGGGTACTTACAATAGTATGATACAGGCAAAGGAGGTAAATATAGATTTTGATCGGTGCTTTGTGTATCCTGATATTAATGTGCTTAGATGCTTCAAATGTGGAGAATTCGGACACAAGAGCATGGATTGCAAAAACTGTGATACGTGCTCTAGGTGTAGCCAAAAACACAAGACATCGGAGTGCACGTCAACTGTTTTGAAATGCGTTAATTGTTTGAAAATGAATAAAGAACGTAAAATGAACTTGGACGTCAACCATGCCGCATTTAGCTCTCAATGTTTGGTATATAAGAGAATTTTTGATCAAAAGAAAAGCAGCTTGCGTTTCAATAAATAGCAACCACGTTCCAGGAAGAATGGTAATCAATTTGATTTTTGTATTTTAATATTGCAGGGTTGTCAACAAACTACGTAGCATTACGTCAGATTGTTGAAGAAAAACGTCCACTTTTGGTTTTATTAGCAGAAACTCACATTGTTGAAATTGAAGCCTTTGATCAGTATTGCATTCCGGGATATAATGTTGCTGCTTGTTTATCACATTCTAGACATACTGGCGGTGTTGCTATTTATGTCAAAGAATCAGTTCAATTCAATCTTCGCCACAACGAAATGGTTGATGGTAACTGGTTCTTGGGCATAACAGTTGTACGTGGCATGATGATGGGTAATTATGGTGTTTTGTATCATTCACCCAGTTCCAGTGACCAGCGTTTCATTGAAATTTTAGAGGACTGGCTTGAGGTATTTCTTGATTCGAGTAAATTAAATGTATTGACTGGTGATTTTAATATCAATTGGCGTGATAATAATAGTTCAAACCATTTGAAGCATTTAGCTAATTTTTTCAATTTAAGACAAACTGTTGATGAATATACGCGAATTTCCAGGCACAGTAGAACTTTAATTGATCATGTTTATTCTAATCTTGATTCTGTTTGTTCAGTTGTCGACACTGATTTGAAAATAACCGATCATGAGACAGTAGTGATTAACGTAATTGAGAATAACTTAAATAATAGCGAAGTTTTTGTAAAATTGAAGTGCTGGAGGAAATATTCAAAACAGGCTGTTTCTAACCTTGTTGAAAGAAGCGTGGATGTTCCAATCGCGACCGATAATTTAGATGAGTCTGCAGCTGTTCTTACAAACACTTTGAAAACGTGTACAAATCAACTAGTTGAACAAAAATTTGTTTCTTTGAAGAACTCGAACAGCTGGTACAATTTAGATCTTTTGCGTCTTAAACGCAAAAGGGACAAATAGTACATAAAATTTTGTAGATCTAATAGTGAGAATCATTGGAATAAGTACACAATCGCGCGGAATAAATATTCACAATGCATTAAAAAAACTCGTTGTGAATATATACAGAGGAAAATTGATCAGCATCAAAACAATAGCAAAGAGTTATGGAAAATTTTGAAATCTTTATTAAAACCTAGCAATTGCAAACCGCGATCCATAACTTTTGACGGCACAATAGAACAGTCTGAACAAGCAATTGCGTCTAAGTTTAATGATTATTTCGTCAATAGTGTTTCATTGATCAATCAATCTATTGAATTGGTTGATGAACCTGATGAAATAAAGCAGCCAGTTAATAGTAATTGCAGATTTGAAGGTTTTCACCCGATCACAATAGATGAACTTAGAAATATTTGCTTTTCATTAGGAAAATCGGCTGGAGTAGATAATGTTAATGCTAGAGTTATTCAAGATTGCTTTCATGTCATTGGTCACACTTTACTGGACCTTATTAATGAATCATTACAAACTGGGCACGTGCCTGAAGTGTGGAAAGAATCGTTGGTTGTTCCGATTCAAAGGTTGCTGGAACGATTAAAGCCGAAGAGTTTCGTCCTATCAACATGCTGCACACATTAGAGAAAATTTTAGAACTTGTTGTGAAAGGCCAGTTGCTGGAATATTTAAATAGTAATTCTTTGTTGATACCGGAACAATCTGGCTACCGGGAAGGCCATTCTTGTGAAACCGCGTTGAATTTAGTATTAGCTAAATGGAAAAATAACTTAGAAGTAGAGATACGATTGTTGCTGTTTTTTGGATCTGAAACGCGCTTTTGAAACAATTTCTAGGCCCTTGTTGTTGAAAACAATAAAGCGCTTTGGAATTTCGAGTACTGCATACAGATGGTTTGAGAGCTATTTGTCTGACAGAACTCAACGGACTGTTTTTAATGATTCTGTTTCTAATCCCGTGGGGAATAACCTTGGAGTGCCCCAGGGAAGTGTATTAGGGCCCCTTTGTTTATTATGTATATTAATGACATGCGACGTGTTTTACGATTTTGTGACATTAATCTGTTTGCAGATGACACTGTGTTGTTCATTGCAGCTAAAGATTTAAATGAAGCCGTTACCCATTTGAACGAAGATTTGCGTTTTCTAAGTAGATGGTTGAAATGTAAGCAATTGAAATTGAATATAAGTAAAACTAAATTTATGGTAATTTCACAGAATCGAGTAAATGAGAATGTCTCAGTTACGATTGATGATGAGAGCAATTGATCGCGTTCGGGAGATTAAATATCTTGGCGTGATTATTGATGACAAGCTAAAGTTCAACGCTCACATTGACAATGTCATCAAGAAAATTGCCAAAAAGTATGGAATTCTATGCCGATTGAAAAACGATTTAACTACTTGCAGTAAAATACAGCTATACAAATCAATCATCTCTCCTCATTTGGACTTTTGCCCTTCCATTTTATTTTTGGCCAATCAAACACAAATACTGAGGCTACAGCGTTTGCAGAATAAAATAATGCGTTTGATTTTGAGATGTAACAGATTCACTTCCTCGACTTTAATGTTAGACGCGTTGCAATGGTTATCGGTGAAGCAGAGAATTGTATATTTGACTATGGTGTTCATTTTTAAAGTAGTTAATGGTTTGCTGCCTCGATATTTGTGTGATCGAATTGAAGAGGAAGTGATATTCATAGATACAACACTAGAAACGCGTATGAAATAAGAACACCGAATTTTTTGACATGTGCTTCACAAAACTCATTATATTTTAAAGGAATAAATGTTTTCAATTCGATGCCAAGACACATTAAACGTGCACCAACACTTTCAGAATTTAAAGACTATGTATTTCACACGTTAAAACTGTTTGCTAAACAGTAAGCAAATTTTTAAATCATTTATGAAGATTGTAACTGACGATGTTTTACTGATATAAAACGGATTATTTTGTATGGACTATTTCTTGTACGGTTATGTTACTTTTTTTTGTTTTTAAATGAAGATTGTATTTTGACGAAGTTTTTACAAACGGATTATAATGAGTTGGCTATTTTCTTTTTACATACTTTTTTTTCTCACTTTTATCAACACTACAAACTATTTTGTTCGTCACGGTGATGATGATGGAAATTTGTTTAATGTTGTTGTAGTTAAAAAAAAATAAAGAAAGTAGTCTACAATTGTTTGAGCCTCGCGCGCGGTATACAGGTATAAAGGACTTCTTTTTGAATTCATGAAAAAAAAATTGGCCTATTATGCTTGAGAAGATACCATGAAATAGTAGTGGGTTGTCTGGCTGATTGTCGGGGAATTCCTTGCCAATTCTGTTGTGGTTGAACGTAAAAGTTTGACAAGGGCCGGTCCAGGATTTTTCGGTTTGGAAATTTTCTTGATTTCCCTGGTTGGGGATATCCTTGGTCAACCCAAAACTAAGCTGGTGGCTCCATTAGTGTTGGAACTGCATTGGCTCTGTAGCGGGTAGGATCGGATATTGACTTGTCTTTTGATAATGTCCTTAAACGGGATTCTGTGATTTGAATTGTAATAGGATTTCCCGATCGCTGGGAATACTTGCGAACATTTGTGGTTGACATCAATAGCTTTTCACAATTATATCGCTGTAAAGCAAATGAACAGTTTTGGAAGAAGTTTACATCTGTAGATGAAATCAGTTCGTTTTTTGCATAACTGGTTGAATTGCTTTAAATAAATTATCTAATAGATAAATCGTCTAGCTCAAACCTTTGTAGGGGTAAGTGGCGGGACCATCATCATCATCA
>JASCZW010002341.1:0-10472 GCA_034211315.2 Aedes japonicus | reverse complement strand
AAACAAGGTGATCGTTACACAAAAGTTTGCGATCTGTACGTAAATACGGGTAGACGGGGCAAGATGGCCAGGCTTTAGTTTAGGTAGTATTTATTTGACACATTTATTCAGTGTTTAATGCATATGGATTACTCTGTTCTTATTTGGACCAAATTTGGGAATACGTGTGAACTAACCTGCCAGGATGATGCATTTTCGATACTCCTAGGAGAAGTTCCTAACTCTAGCAAAACGCAACACTTAAATGAAGGTTGCAGCATCTTGACTGCGATTTAAATAAGTCACAAACAGGTCACATCATCTGATCTCCAACTAGTGTGCTGCTAGAGAATTTAATAATGACTAAATTAGTAAGATCTGATAAGCAATTTGACTATTTCATATATGATCAACTGCAATTGAAATTTTGGCAAAGTTAGAGCGAAAATAATGTCAGATAGCTTGTAGTTAAATGGCTTCTTAAAGACATTTGCAATAGTGTTGTGATGATCTTATCTCTGTTCCAGAAACTGTATCAAGTTGGAGTCACTGTTAGGTTGTCGTTTGACTCAAATGAGCTCACTTTAATCACTTCAATTATAGACGTAGTTTTAACACGGTGTTCAGTGAATTTCTGTGCTTAATTTGAAAGTTAGATTTTTGTATACATCGAAATATGTGCACCACGATGATTGAGAGTTGTCAACTAGCAATCGACATGCAAATAGCGATTTGAAATTGATCACTGTTGTAGAACCATTGGTTCAAGTACCTTGAAGTCAGCACCTTGTTGTACATATTTGCGTCTATGTTTTGCTTTGCTGTGTTATTCTGACAGAATATTTGAGAGTGTGCTGTGTATTTCATTATTGACAACGAGCTTGAGAATTTGTTAGTACTGACTGAGTCAAAGAAAAAATCTTGTATTCGCATGGCACCTACTGATTTTAGAATCAGCTACAACCTAAATAGTAGTCCAGAATTCTAGAATAATATTGAGAAAGAAACAACAAATAAAGCTCATTCTAGTAGGAGGTACAATTTTTCTCCCTTTATTATCGAGATTTTCAGCCCTGGGCTAGTGCATCTCCCGTCGTAGTCATTTTTCAGGTATTTTCGTAACGTCCGGGGGTGAGATTCGAACTCGTGACTTTGGCGTGAGAGGTATGGATGTTAACCACTACCCAGGAGGTACAATGATAGGAACATTGTGAAATGCAAAAACTACTTTTCAAATCCTGGTAATTGCCCTTTTATAAGATTTATTCGCGGTAAAACCCGCCAGTATCACATCCAAGATCAATGCTTTAACATAAATGTATTGCGACATTAAAATGGTTGCTCAAGCAATCTTCATCGTCTCTTCATGATGCACAAATAAGTGACGATGACGATATAACTAATCCTCAATTTGTCCAACGTTTTTTATGAAACATGACTAGGTCGACGCATTACCGGCAAGGTACAAAAACTAGCCATGGGGAGGCAATTTTTAATTCAAAATGAGCCACGTCAATTGACTTTCTGAATTTGTTTTACAAATTTTGATTGATTTTTCGAAACAATCCTTTAAAATGAGTGCAGGTGTAATTTTAGCTGCCAGAAATACCGATTCCAATGACTTAAACTGGACGATTAAAAATTAAATTCCGGGAGATTTGCACTCATTCAAATCGGTCGATCGTGTTGAAAGTGACAATGAAGCCGTGAATTACATATTCAGCGGAATTTCAAAATTCTTTGGATTTGCCTGACATGCCGCCGCATAATTTGTGTTGGATCTGTCAACAGTAACAAGTAAGAAAGGGGTTTACAAGGGAGAAGAATGCTTAGCTTCGCGAATTCCCTTGAGTTTCCACGATTTGCCATTTCAAACGCATTCTATTTTCAACTTGAAACTTGCATTTGTGATGACAATCAACAAGTCGCTGGAAGTGTTCAGCATAAACTTGGAAATGCCATGTTTTTCACACGGCCAGTTATACGTGACGTGTTCACGAGTTGGACAACTTTTTTTTTTTAATTGTAGAAAAATCACAAGTTAGTAGTTTTTACCAAAATGAATTTAAATTTCTTTTCCTTAAAATAAGAAAACTTTAGGAAAAATCCAATTTTCCACAATTAGTCAATAGAACATCTTCACGCCAAGTGCCAGCGCTAATTTTTCTACAACAAAATGTACAAAATGTTGTTGTTTTGGAAAGTTTCCGACAGCCCCATAATCAATACAAGTCGGCCTGACATACAGATATAAACCTATTTCCATGCGTTGGAACTGACGAAAAAAACGACTTGAGTATTCCAAGAATATACACCAATTAAATTAGCCAATTGCTCACATACTATCAACAATTTGAGATGGCTGCCGATTGTCATACTTTTCCGAGGTAAAATAGAAAATATCCAAGTTCTCCAGTATGACAATTGACAGTCCATTTCTATGAAGGACTAATGCGATTAAAAACAAAACGTCAATATCGAATCGATTCACACGATTTTTAAGCAACTACATGCGATAAATAAATATTGGACGGGACGAAGCTCGTTGGGTCAGCTTGTTAAACATAATATTAAACGAATTTCTTCCCCTTAGAAAGGATTGAAGTCTGGATGTCAACTACAGTTAATCAAGAGATTTGTACATCAACTTACGTTTTAATTGGGTCATTACCCAACTAGCGAAGTCCCAAATAAAAGTAATCCAAATATTCAAGGCCCAACCAGTGAGTTTCGACTGTAGTTGAAAGTCCATTATACATTTTTCAGGAAAAACTCCAAAACAAACCCTTCAAAAAAAACCTTGAAAAGAGTACCAACTCAGCCTTTTTGTTTCAACGGAATACAAAAACAAAATACTAGTAGGTGGCTGGTGGAAAATAGACTTAAATTCTATTATATAGTCTGCTACTTGGTTTCTGCTACAAGTTGTCTCTCAAACGCCCTTCAGCAGGCCAGGCACCAATCCAGAGCAAAGATACAGTGACTTATTAATTTGGGCCTTATCTGCGAGTCAAATGAGTTGAAACGAATCAGTGATTCGACTCTGCCTGCAAACTGAATGGAGAGTCGGTTCACTCGATTCGACAACAGTCAACTCTTCACTTCAAGTGCTAGAGACTCGTTTCTACTCAATCCACTCGTAGAATAGGGCTAAGTATAAAGAAAATCACAATACGGGAACTTTAGAGCAAGAAATCGTTTCCAACACATATATCTCGTATTTGGTGTGATGTGTCACACCAACAAAGCCGAGTGTATAATTTTCGAGTAATTCATGATGAGGGCCTAAAAGCCATTTGTAAATAATGGCTTTAAACGCTGATCTCACGAACCACGTAAATCTTACTATATACAGCTACTCAATATGGTAGAACTAACATTCTTCTACCAGATGCTGCTTTGACTTCAAGAGAGTGATTCAAGATTCAAGAGAAATCGATATTTAAAGTCATTGTTTACAAATGGCTTTTAGGCCCTTAACATGAATTACTCGAGAATTAATTTTTTTATGCAAACTCTACGTATTGTTTATCTGTTGAATATCAATCAATGTATTCCGTATCTCTTAACTGCTGCCAATAGCCATCGACAATTAACATGTAACTTGCTTTTTTAAAATTTATCAAAGCTTATAGTCAGCCGCGTTACAGTAGAAGTGATCGCTTCTTTCCATTTTGAGGCGTCTTCGGTATAGCAAGCTATTGCACTAGGCCAGACCCAGCTTCAGTACCCCGTTTGTCCAAAGTACACCATATAATACTCAGTTCTTTCACGTTTCGGTGCTAGAATCTTTGTTCTCGTTTGGATTCTCTGTGTTATTTTGACAGTGCGGGATATTCCGAGAGTCGAAATTACATTTGCAACTGAGAAAAGTCACTCGCAGTGACGTGACTCTTCAGGGAAAGTCAAATGGAGAATCAGTATGGTTTCCTTGTGACCATCCAGCCTCTGATAGTAAGCACTGTAACCGGCCAGTACCCATTAATGGGTAAAATATAACCCATTTCGAGTAGGTTTAACTCTTTAATAGGTAAAATGATCTATACCCATGCAATAGGTAAATCAGCCTGTACGTCAGGCTATCGGGCATTTTGCCGCATTTCCCAAAATGTTTGTTATTTGGTAAATGGGTGAAGATACCTATTTACAAAACATTAGGTCAATTTAAGCAAATGAGTATGAAATACCCATTTTCAAAATGTTCTTGATTCAGCGAATTTTCGTGATTTGTTTTTGCTGTGATATTGAATACGCTGAACATTACACAGTATAATAGATCCGCAATTACAGTAAAGTATATTATGATATTTGTATATTGTTCGTAACGGCAACGCTTTCAGCCTCGGGCCTTTCACCTCTTAGTTAAGTCAAGTTTCGTTCAGAGTTTTTCCATCGGCAAATATCTCGGACGACGATCAATGAGTTCATTCCAACATCGTTACAAAAATTTCCTGAAGACATCCGTAGATAGAATCTGATGATTTAAATAATGTTGACGTCAACTTGATGAAAGCTTGAATTCTACGCTCGGGAATTAAAATATACTCGGAAGTGCGATTTATATTATTATAATAAATTATTAACAAACCTCTAAGTTTTTGGAAGCTTGCGCTATCCATTATTAACCTTCAGTTCTTCCATATTATCAAGCGTTTTCGTGGACTGGATTCCGAACGCAAAGATTTCATTGTTTCGAGACAGCTCACACTTTCATATTACGAGCATGTGCAGACTACTAAGATGTTTTATACCCAGCGTGCGTGAAAAACATCATTTTTGGTCTGTCATTGAAAATCAAAAATGCAGGTGATCGAAGTATGCATTATTTTGATTTTAAAAGTACCCATTCTTGACAGCTTCATGTACCATTAAATATGGGACATGATTTTGACACGCGACTACATGGGTATCGGCTGTTGCAGTGAGGCCCACAAGTCTGATAATCACAGACTCGTGGTTCGATTAGGCCAGCGGTTTTTTGTCGAATTGTCACTCAGTCAGTAGTGTTTTCTAAAATTTGCCATGGGAGTAACTACACTGGAATCGATCGCAGCGAATTGCAAGCAATTTGCAGTCAATTTAAAGTGAAGGATTTCTATTTAGTGCGTTTGATCAATTTCGCAACACGCTTATTACGTCAGTTTCACCGATTTGACATTTGAGTTAAGACAAAGCGTTACTAAATTGAACAGTTGGGCTGTTTTCTCAAGCTGTTGCTTTCAGCAAATAAATCTAATCAAATCCCTTTAAGACACCCCTTGTAAAATTGTAAGTAGATTTTTGCATGATTAACTCGCGCGAAAATGGGTGAAAGCGATCAAATTTAGATGCTTTATTATTTCCGTGCAGAACTCAAGTGCCCACAACGATATAAGTGTCCGAAATTACACTACTTTGCATCGCTAGCGCTATGTGGTTATTTTCAAAATAGTATTGTTTGACACTAGCGCCATTAGCGGTAAATTTATAGAGACACGTTACGTACCGTAACGTAACGATAATTTCGCACGCTATCTCTAAACAACCCAAATTTGAGTGGGGCCTACCTATATCGGTTAAATGCGTAGTTACTCAAAAGTCAGAGCTATTCTGCGTGCCGTGAAAGGTGGCGTGAAATGGACCTTTCAGATGTAAAATCCGCGCTCACTAATGCATTATCTGATTAAAATCAATGCAATCGAAAAGTTAACAAATCAGTGGGAAAACGTAGAATAATCACCCCTGTGCGATAACTAAAAAAGTATTAAACGTTAAAAAGTCTATGGTGAGCACGGATAATTTGACTATTAGTCAATATCGACCGGATTCAAGTCCATGTTAGCTGTTAGTAATCTTGCCGCCATCTTACTACATTTACCCATACTTTTGACCGATTTCTCACATCCGAAAACACATAAGCCATTGATTTCAACTGTCTGCTAATAACTATTCACATTAATGCTAACGTGACGCTCAAAATTTGTCGAGGCAATATTGGCGAATATGTAGGCCCGCCTCAAAACACCCATTTGCGGCCCGGAGTGCATGGCGAGGCGCGTAACTACATTCACCAAAAAACCCCAACGGGTATCGGGTGTAATATCACTTTTCCCATGATCGTTGTGTTGTTGCATCAAGTCCCCCATACAACTTCTTTTGCGGTGCTGATCTCATGGTGGCTTCCACCTCTCTGCTTCTGAGGAGCCAATTAACCATTTTTCGTCTGATCTCCATTACTTTTTGATTCGGTTCATACCACAGAAGGCAAAGAAAGGGTCCACCGTCATCGAGTTCGAGTTGCAGCGAAGTCACAGGATGATTGTCGCTTGTGAGGAGGTTGTTTTGAATTTTCTCCAACCACGAACGAACAACGTGCCATTGTTTCGTGCTGCTGGAAGCGATAGCAAATAAAAAATAACATAGAAATTACTGTTGCACAACTCGTGCTCGGGCTCCTTTCCGTCTCTTCAGTTTGGCGATAATTCGGATTTTCCCTCGTAACGCATACTTCATCATCTTTGCCATTGTGTGCCGTTTTTCGGATTGCTGGTGAAAAGTTGTAAATTAATCATCTTGTTAAATACGCATTATGATCTGGGAGTGTAGGTGGATGTCATCTAAATGCGAAATCTGGGTCTCGAACATTGTGAACCGTAATTCTCGCTCTTTGTAAGCACGAACAAGAAGGTGAAAATCGCGAACACTGCGCGCGTGGCTGTTTCGAGGGTGTTGCGGAAAAATTTCACGAGTAAACATCATGACTTTACGACCGTTCTTAATATACAAACGAACGAACGAACGGAGAAATAATGCATGCCGAAACATTTGATCGCTTTCGCGCTCCTGTCAAGATGGGAACAATCAGTGATCGCACATACCGCTCTCGTCCGTCGATCGAACAACACACACCACGCGCACCACAATCTCCTACTTGAAGATGATGATTTTTCGTTTCTTTTTCCTCGATAATTTTCTCGCTTTTCGGACGTTTTGTGTGGGCTGAAAAATGTACCGTTCAACAGCGGTCTGCGATTGCGAGGAAAAATATTTTTTGGAAAATGTTCCACCTCTAAAAATATAACACATTCTTGAATTTTGCTCACCCGCTCTCTTGCTCAAGCACGGAGCCATGACTGTGTGTGTTTTTGTGCAAAACGTTTCTTTCTTCTTGGCAATACACTGCTTATAAACTACTGCAGGCCTTACTTCGGTTAGATCATATTGGATATAAGTGGAGCGAAAATCGAGATCGTGGAAAATCTTAACCATTTGTTTTTCCATCAATCATTCGGTCCTGAACTATATCCGATATGTATGAGTTCAAATGATGGTGTGGTAATTACCCGTTTCAGTTGTGTCTTCATGATGTTGTGTAGCTCATTCCGGATAATGTTGAATTTCATCATTGTATCTGAGCTGAATATGGACCGTCCGAAAGCCAGCCCTGGATAGTCCGCGCATCGTTTCTGCCTTCGATGTTCCCTTTCGGCGATGACCTCAGTCCGTTCGCTGGTACACCGCAGTTTGGCCCATTCCGCTGCGTCCGGATCGTTCTCATCTGCCGCTGCTCCACCGTCATCGCTTGGTGCTCCATCTCCCAGCGCTCGTTCCAGTTTGGAAATATCACCCGTTGAAGCCCGGATTTTTTTCCGCTGCTTACCATTACTGCTGCCATCGGAATTTTTGGAAGATTTCTTGCTACTAGTATTGGATTTCTTCCGGCCAGCGCTGGCGCTGCTAGAATCATCCGAGGACGGACTCTTTTTGCTGCGTTTTAGCTTTTTGCTAATTTGCTTGACTAGCTCCTGACCGCTGGGCACTTGCTCCAGCTTGATTATTTCCAACGGTTCCCCACTAGCAGCACTACCTCCTCCATCATCGTCTTCGTCATCGTCTATCACTATTACATTACTAGCCGTGCTATTGCTTATATCGCTACTAACTAGACTATTGCTGTTGCTGTTGTTGTTGGTTTTGCTTTGTTGTTGATCAATCAACTCATCACTTTGCTCAATCAGCCTTTCGTCGTCTTCTATTATACTTTTACTGGTATCATGATACAGTTCCACTTCCGGGTTGAGATCCTGGCCTAGATAGCTGCTATTATTATTTACAAGATCATCATCAGTTCCAATACCACCGTAATCATCATTATCAGCATCGATTGTCATCGACAAAGTTTGTTTGTCTTCCACCCCGCTCGGTGACATTCTGGTGAGGATTTGCATTTTCGTCGTTGGTAACGATTATGTCTGTGTTTACTATACTGTTGCCAATCAGCAGTGACGACGATGACGAGCTGCTGCTAATACTGCCTCCGCCTCCCGTCGTAACTGTTCCGCTGCTGTCGAAGGCACCTCTCAGCGCTGCAATCAAGTCCTCGGCTGGTACATTGGATTTCCTGCTACCGCTGAACCTCGGATGATGCTGGTGACCCCGTTTCCTACCCGAACCTCCAGACGGAACGGGATTATTTTCGCACATTTTATTAGCAGCACCACCATCGGCCAAACTTGCCGAACTTGTCGATCGTACTTGTTCTTGTTTTTTACTCACTGCTGTCACTGACACTGAGCTACGTCTGCTGCTTGCTGGTTTCGCTGTTCGGCGGCGCTTCTTTTTCGCCACCACTGCCTTTTTGGCTCGGTTCTTCTTCGCTGTCAGCTCTTGGCCACAGTTGATCAACGCTAGCGCTCTCTCGTGGCCAGCACTGTTAATACCCCGTCCATTCGCTGTCGCTGTCGACGTTGCATGGTTGCGTGAATTTCGTGTCTTCCTAGCACGTTTTCCTCCGTTTCCTCTGGGCTTACAATTGAAACAATTCGATCCTCGTTTTCTATTGCCATACGATATCACGCCGATCATTCTCTACCAGCTGTACATATAAACTATCAATTAAAACTAGCTCTCCTTGTTCCCGGACCGGTTTCCTTTGTACTTTAACGATAATACACACTTGGTAATGAATAACAGTTGAACTACTGCACTACTGGCGTTTTTTCTCCCTTGAAGACCAGCACGGGATGCGGTTTTCACTGCATCTCGTCTCTTCCAACAATGTGCCGGATAGTGTACTTATCTTATGAATGAAACTCCGCACCGATCTCGTTGGGCCAGTGAAAAAAACTGCCGGCATTCTTACGATTCCTCATGCTGACCCTCGCTTTCACGCTCTCTATCTATTTTCCTACTCTCACTAGTGATCACTTAAACCACCCCCGCACCGCCCATACCTCCACCGCCAGCCGTTACAGTTTACACGACATCACGACTCATCGTCGCGCCATTACCCATCGCCGTCGATATAACCAATAAACAGTTTTATATAATTAGAGGATGATTGGTTCTGGTCCAACCCCGTCAAAGTTAGTCTGTCATACCATCCACTCACTCGGGGTAATGAGAGGAAGCCCATTTAGTCATGACATCGAACTGGCTATGACTCCGGCAAACCGCGAACACAATATGTCTTGCCCATTTTTTTTTTTTCGATGGCGCATGCCCCGTCGTCAGTGAGTAAATGACGCCATATTTAATACCACGTCGCTGCGCACATGTACAGCTATCTATATGCACAAAATGCCTCTCGTGATGCGCTAAAAATAAGCACTTCTTCGGGCCACAGAACGGCGGGCCAACTTTCCCGAATCTTCCACATGTCGAATTTATAAGAGACCACCATGTTGCCAGGCCATGCCAACTATGTTTATCAAAACGCAGTCGCCATTTTGTATTCTCTGTAATTCAACTGTCAGCCAAACAAAAATTATGCAACATTTACGCGCCTCATCCGAAGTCCAAGCGCAGTTGAACTCTCTGGTTAGATAACGAATGCAGGTGAAATTCCTTCGGATGCACCGAATGCAACCAGAGCAAATTCCTTTGTGCTCAAACAAAAATGCATTCTAATTATAGTGTCGTTGCTGGTGCGAACCGAAGCTCGTCGGAGGAATAATTTACGATCTGGGTTATCATCTAGTTATTTTTGAGATATTTTGACAAGAAAATTTTCCACTTTTCTGAATGAATCCCACCAGTTCAAGGACATTTTTTTTCTCGGTACTGTCTGAAATAATGCGTAGCAAACGACACTGTCCTGAATCGCATACCAGTCGCATGTGGATAGGAAATTCACGTAAAAATGGGACTGATGGGCAATTCAATGGTGTACAGTTCTTGCTACAGTTCTAATCTGCGATTTTAGACATTGTTATAATTTATCACTTAGGCTCTTTTAACATGTACAACTAGAGTATTCAGATTCGCAAACCGCCAGTCAAAATGCGACGTGAGGTCATCGTTGCGCGCCGGCCGGAAATAATTAATGGCTTGTGCGCGGTGCGGATTATTTTCGGGGCCGGGCAAATCGCTGTTACATTTCGTGTTTCTCATTTTCATTTGAAATCGAGAAATGGATGGTGAAGTCACCCTTATTCTCGATTACATTTCGTAATCGTATTTTCCATACAAAAAAAACTTCTAGTTGTATGACAAATGCCATGCGAACGAAAACA
>JASCZW010002340.1:0-66964 GCA_034211315.2 Aedes japonicus | reverse complement strand
CTGGAGCAGATGTTAAATATGTTAAAGCGTCATTGCTGCTGTTTGGGCCTGGTGATTCCTGGAAGAAGATCACTATCGGTAAATGCCTGTCATTGTTCAGTCATTACGCACCCACCTAAGATATGCGAGGCAGAAGGCCTGAAAGGCACCGATTATCTAATTCCGAGTCGTAGTGCTCCAGGAGGTCGAAAAGAATCAACGAAGAAATATACTTGAAAATCACCTACAGATAAAGCCTGATGCCGCGTTACCTTCATCCAAGCTAATGAAAACGCGCCACAGAGCTGCCTGAACTACGAGAGGTCTTCATGAAATTGTCACCGGTCAACAGCATCATGGCAGAATTCCGAGTAAAGGAAGATATCTATGAAGAGAATCATCAATGAATATTAATAATTATAGTACTCTGTTGGAGCAGTTACTGTCTCATTCCGCAAATGAGAGCGTTATGCACTAAAAGTCTGTAACTGCAACAAGAGTGTCATAATAACGCTTCGTCGATCATCAGTGCCGACCAAATGCAAAACAACGACTCCAATGCAGCAGCCAGAAAAGAATTTTAGGCAAATGCTCCCAAGAACGAATACAGCAATGACGAACAAGAAAAATCTAGCAAGGAATACTCAATTACCATCCCGATCATACTTGATTGCATTGACGAAGGCTAAATCTGATGATGAAATCCGGTATAGGCACAAATTCAGGGTTAACCATTATCTCTGTTGTTAAATCGGTTCATATGTCTCAGAAAAATGACTTCATGAATCGAAAATCGAACTTTGAATGTCAGAAATAAATGCAAATTGACGGAAAGTACCAGCCAAGCCTTGATTGATTTGACGGAGCAGAAGTTAATTATCATTGATAGGACGGAAAGCCAAGGAAGACGACCAAAGCTGACGCGCCGATCCGTATATCAACGGGTCCAGATAAACCACTGTATATCCCAAGACATAATGTAATTCATTTCTGGGAACTCCCATTCAATGATCGACCACAACCATAGAAAACCCCATGCCATTGAAAATGGTAGATCATCAGTTTCCGGTAGGAACATCAATCCGATACATGTTCCTTCAACTTGTCTAAACGTCTCCACCTGGTCATAGCATAGTGCGACCTAAACACTGAGAAATGCATTGATGTCTTCTCTGCCCCACAGTCGCCCAAAAGGTAAAACGACACTGACATGGTCGATTTAAGAGGCCCCAAATAGACATTAACAAACACCTTCGAAATGCCACATCGAAGGTGTCATCACAGATCTGAAAAAGATGCTATCTTCCACGTTGTACTTACATGAAAATTCAAGATTATTCCCTGACTAACTTCCCGCAGGAAACACATTACGTCGATTCAAATGATATAACTTTGGTTTATGCAATGCCTGATAAGATTCTTAATAAATATTACAAACTATAATACTAACAGATTGTAAAGGTACCTGAAATTACGCCCGGATGATATCTCTGGTTTATGGAAACTGGGCGAAGAGCATGCTGCCAATTTGAATGCTCCTCTCGTCAATTGCGTGCTTGAGCAATCAGTTGTTCTGTTCTCAATTACATGCATTATGAACAGTTGTGTTAAAGGCTATCAAAGACTTCGTAAACTAAACTGAAGTGAAAGTTTCTTGACTGATGACATTGGTATTTACTTGTTTTATCAGCGAGCAGAGAAAACTAAATATCTGAGAAATTCAGCAGCCGATCACTACTGAAGACAGAGGAAGGATTCGCCCGTCTGAGCGTTGGTGACGATCAGTTGGGATCTTCAGTACAAAGATGAGACAGAACTCATGCTTGATTATTCTCACTGACTCTGCTGTTCTGTCCAGTATAATGAAATAAATATTCCAAGGATAATAGCATGCATCGTGCTACTGTCGATACAGAAAAAAATCCACATCATACAGCGCGAGCATTACATGGTTCGGGGCAAGCTGAAGATCTTCCCTTTATCTACTGAACAAATCATCCACGTCATAACAGATTCCAGAGGCAAATAAATTTATCTCTTGAAATGGATGCCGAATAGAAGGCAGTTCTACAGAGGGCTTCACTTGTATTACAATGGCTGACTTCATAGTCATGCGTTTCAGGTAATGAAACTAGAATATTGATATAATGAGATTATCTGCGTTTCCATTTCTCAAATATCTTTTAGCGGATGCAGCTATCCTGTCTGATTGTTAGCCAAAATTATTTGATGAATCCATTTGACGAGGATAACAACAACATTTTACTGGATTGCTGTTGATGCAGGAACAATCGATATAACATGGACATCGATCAGCATCCGAAAGACACGGAGTTAATAGCCATTCAAGCAGCACTACAACTAAAATACACCTATATCACTGAGTCAAGGAGCTGCGTAGTTTGGGTTCAAAGTTCTTCAAGGAAGATAGGCTCTCCATTGCTATGATTTTACGACACTAACAAAACGCGACGAGATTAAAGACATAACATTTTATCGTTCACGAGAATTTAAAAATAACTCCATCTTACATCGGGAGATTTACGATACTGGCCTATCGATGGGTCGGATGAGTCCTGCAGATGTATGCACGCCCGGAAACTACCGACCAAAGCACTGATCTTAAATCTGTAAAATCGATAAGTGTTTCAGGTCTTGTCTCAAGGTCAGTATTTTGTTATGAAGATAGGTTTATTTCCATCTAGATCACTATTCATTGTGTTCGCGATATGTTACATCGGCCGTGCCGTAACGAAGAGAATATCCGCGGATTTTCGGCGCTGCTAGAAGACGCGGAATCATCACAGCCAAGACGTCTTCATGATTGCACAACGAAATCCACTGATTACCTTTCCAGTCGCAAGTCATCTAAAGGGACTGCGGAGGTATTGCGCATTTTAACTTCTGTTGTACTGCGCACTTGATTATAGTGATACATTCAAGATATCTATCAGCTGCCGAAATGAAATGCAAAGATGCAAAAAGCAAATATTCTTATCAGCGTTTCACTAGCTTCATCTTAGTTACTAAAAGCGATAACGGTCCACTTCGAAGCAATGAACGGTGAGTCTTACCGATAAAGGAGCACAGCCAAAAAGTCAACTTACAGCCCGCACCCACGGCGGAGTTGAAAGACCGCGACTAATCAGTTTCATGGTGGAGTACAGGAGGTATAACTGGAAAATGCTCACAAAATCCATGTTCATGCATATAATATAGAAAACCATATCTCAAGGGGCTAGAGTTACACCATTCGAGCTTCCTGCTGGCTTGAAATGTTGTGAAATTTTCCATGTTCCTGACACAAATAATAGATAAATAGACAGAGAACAATTGTATATTAAAGATGCAGAATCAAATGTCTAAGAATATCTAGTGAGATTGCCACAGAGGCAAAATGTTCAACATTGTAACAGGAGACAAGGTTGCACAGATACCCTAGAAACAAAAAACATTTCAGTTTAACACTTGCTGTCACAGTTGGAGGAAAGCATCAGAGTTAGCGACGAGGCGCGCAGTATAATATGTCCTTGCCTGTTTTAGTGACTCTGTGATATGTGATATGCTCTGAAAACTAGTTTCAAAATCCTCACGTCCTATGCCAATTCTCTACAATGGTATTGCCATTCTCTGTAATTAAGATTGTCAATAGAATTTTAGTAGATCAAAAGAATTTCAAGGTTATCTAGCTGAATTTCTCCATCAGAAAATTTGATTGCCGTATCTTCCTGCGACATCTATTTCTTCACAAATTTCCAATCGCACAGTGAGCGGTATGTGAATTGGCCTTGCTGGGTAATCTGAGCTTCTAGTAAACTTCATCATTCGTTACGGTTGTTATCTGATTCTCTCCTATTGCCTTGTTTTTAATGTAAAATTTTCATCTTCTTCAGCATGTTCTATCACAGCATCTGATCTCTGAATTTCGATCTATTTCACGGTTACATTTTGCCGAGATTCTTGAATTAAGAATCATCAGTTTACCTGACTCTCTAAAATATTTTATCTGGTCGTTTTGCTGACTGATGCAACACACATGCAACTCAGTTTCAAAACTCCATGTTTATAGCGCATAGAACTTCCTGTTTTGAAATGAAAGTTCTCAAATAAAACAACAAAGATAGGTTCACTTACGAATTACAGGAAAAGGTTTAAATAGTTGCCTGAATGCTGTGCAATATCTTTATTGAAAGGAATGACATCAAATTCCAAATACGTTAAAATTGTGAAAAGTATCACACATGATAGTATTGAATTATCTTTGATCTACTGATTTATTTCGAATGCAAATAACGATCTGGTTCCGGAATTTGGCCTAATGTACTGAACCAGTTGCTGTGGGCGCACCGATAGCAAATAGCGTTTCTAAAGGAGAAAGCTCGACATAGAAATCTAATTAGGCCACCTGTCTGCGGTACTTAGTATAACGTCACTGCGGCATTTCTTCAGACTAGCCAGTCAAGACTTAAACAATGATTGCTTCAGTCTTCATTGCTTGTGATCGAGTCGTTTGCAGGGCTCTTGCCATTCTTCATCTGCCAATCAGAGACTGATGCCATTTTAATTCTGAATAGTTATAGAATCCATCAACAAGAAAATTATAATTTGTTATGAAATATTCACTTATCACTTACTCGTTACAAAATTTACAGCACATATCCAGGAAAATCACTCCAGACAATCACTAACTCATCTAGATTTACGTTCCAAACACGTTACAGAAACATTCTGTAACTTCATTAATTCCGCCTTAATTACTTAACATTCCAGCAAAAGAATATTCACATTACTGCCACCCCATATCTCATGAACTGTCCTCCATTGGCGATGACACAGATCTACTAACGAAAGGACAAACGAGTCCCTCCTCCTCTCTCAGAAAACATGAATATATTTACACAGAGTAACCCTAAAAATAATAAAGGATTATCCTTTCTCCCACTGACTTGGGATCGATGTTTCATACCTGATTCCCGGTCAAGCATTTGCCAGCCGGTCTCGGTTTGCCTTCGCCCCGAGCTCGGAGAGTTGTCCGGCCTGGGTCACACTGGCCTCTCTCCTCCACCCAGCAGCCGCCTGATGAACACGAAACATAGAGTCTCAGTACCATCGATCATGAAAGGAAAGCCTTCACACTTCGCCCCTTTACACCGTCAGAATGCGTACCTGAAAGAACAGTTCGGCGGACCGAGAGAAGCGCAGACAAAATTTCGAGGCTGATTGCTGCCCTTCTGGCCGCATCGCACGTTACTGCACCTGGCACCTGTAACCAGGAGCAGACGCGTTTGACTTTCAAACAGCTCATCGGCCTTCCGGGAAAATCCAGCGAATGCGAAAGGCAATTGTGGATGCCGCAGCGCGGTTGTCGGCAGAAGGAATAAGGCTGCGGGGAGGGGCGGAGTGGGGCGGCAAGGCCGATCATGCTCTCGTACTCCAGTGCGTGCGTACGGATGGCCGCCTGGGGCGGACGGAGAAAGAAGGGCGCGCCGCGCCGGGTTGACGTTGTAGTCAGGTTCGGCAGTCTATTCATAGCCTCTCTTTGCGCGGATTACAAGGTCAGCAGCAGATTATCGAGTGCAGGGGACAGGACATACGGCACGGCAGAGCGTACGGAGCCAACGAAGAAGGTCCCAGGGCGCCGATCTGTCAGAAGGATCAACTCTTCTGTCGTCGAGGATGATCAGTTTCAGCGTGCACATGATATGTGGACGTTCCGAAGACACTCAGTGCCGTTATTGATTTGGCCTGGATGGATGAAAGAGCGCCGGGGACAATAGTTGTTGCTTGCAAAAGAAGGAACAAAACATTGCAAAGAAGAAAAGGCCCCAGCCCAAAGGAGTCCCATAAAGGAGGAGGCCTGTGAGAAATGCATCTGCCATTCAGAGAAGCTTCCACCTTCAATGGCATTGCTCAGAGCTTTCCATGGCCTCGCATTATCCGAGGCATTACGAATTTACAGGAGAAGAAGATGAGTTAATGAGTAGCCTAATCCGCTCATTTCAGCTGATTTGCCAGTGGTATTGATGTCTTGATTAATATTCTGAATACTCATGAATTGTGTGTTTCTCTGAAAAACTCATAAACGGCCCAATCTACCATTGATCATGCTAGAAATGTTGTCAGTTTTCATCCTTCACAGGCAATATTATGCCACTCATTGTAGCGGGAAATTCATATTCAACAGGCACATTCTATCTGTTGACTTGATCAGTTTAAATAACTGATTAATCATGCCACATGATGGGCCAAAAACGGGTCTATTGACAGGCACACTTCATCAAGATTGAACAATTGATCATATATTTGTTATCTAACATGAGGATATCTTCAATGGATGGAAGAAGCGCCCGCCCTCTTACTGACAAATCAAGTTAGCCATGAAAGCCGGCATCTCACTTCATCCAGAATGTTTATTCTGACGTCCTCGAGGCGGCCTAAGAACTCAGCAGCGCGACCTTCCAGCGCTGTGGTCCTGGTAGCAGAGGTTGATTGGCTCCAATCGCACATCATAAATCATCTGCCGCACGCCTTCGATCCACCAGACGCATACACGAGATGGCCAGAAACAGTCACTGAACGAACATAGCACAGAATCCTGCCCGCCCGTCAATTGCGGTACGGTACGTTCATCACGTTCGGCCGGAACACCCCATTGATCTGTCCGGATCACTCAAGATCAGAGGTCATGTTCAGCAAAATGACCCGAAACCGAAAGCTAGCGCAACCAGTAACACAGCGGAAAACAGAACATACGGAGCACCTGCGCCAAATCGCCACATAAAGTCATGCCATCTCGAAGGCATCTTCATTCTTGGCAGATACCGGCGATTGAACAAGGTTTAGCTGGCATCGGCGGTCGATCATTTCAACTCCGGATGCAGCGAATTTCCGGTACAGAAGATCTCTCTCATGACACAAAGACAAATACGCATCTCCATTGTCAGAAAATAAGCGAAAGCCTGTCTGATAATCGATGATACGGGATATTAAACGCCTTCAACTGAAATCCGGCAAATCATCTTCCTGCAGTGTCAATATCCCTAATTTCATGAATGGTGCGCCAGAAAAAAATTTCATAGCATTGATTTCATAGTCGGCAGATTACTCATCAAAATCCCACTGTCATCTGAACTAAAAGACAATGAAAGATTCCGTTCAAATGAATACTATCATCTCCGTTCCAGAAGAAGGAATCACAAGTAGGCAGAGCTGCTCATCCATTGAACTTGCGCGGGGTGAATGAAGTACCGAGTAAAACGTCTCTATTGCCTAATTTCGAGTTCCCAAGGGGATGACGCCTCTACCAACAGCTACGTATCGATGCGGTTGTTTCAGCGACGATAACAATAAATGACTTGCCGATTTTTTTACAGCTCCCTAGCTGACAGGCCAAACAAGCCAATTTTCTCATCCGGAATGATTATCGAGCGGAGAATGATCATGGAATGGATATGATTCGCGACGCCACTGGCAGGCCTATTTATGAGTCGTCCGCAACTACCTTTGTGGAAGGGATCGGCGCAGATTACCAGAGGTCAGTTACGTCTGGTCAGGACTAAAACTACTGAGGAGTTCCCATCCCAGCAGGCATTGCAGTAAATCTCATGACATTAAATGACAATGATCTTTCGATAGAAGTATTTGTCTCCTCTCTGTAAGCCCCACTACAAGAGTCTTCCAGTTTCTACGGCATTTTGTAGTCTCATGACTAGGTTTCCGAACTGACTTAGGATGTATTGCCTTGGCAGCCCCTCATTAGTGTCAGTCTCGATTGAGTTTTTGAGGTTTCAAGGACTGCATCGAAAATAGGCTATCCTTATATATGTCTTCAAATCATACAAAATGCTGCCTTGTTCAATCAGTATCGATTCCTCTGTATGGTATTGAACTTGAAGATTAGTAGACGATGAAATGAATATTATTCTATCATGAATTTGCGTATCTTTTTGACGAATACTTTCATCAAGTTCCAGGGGCAAATTTTCAACACTTTCATACCAGCACTAGCATTATTCTCAGCTGTTTCCTACTCACTATTACTGAAGACTCTCATTAAATCGCCCAATAGAAAGCCTGGATACAGGAGGGCACTTTGCGATCGATGTCCTTTCCAACGAAATTCATACTTTACTGCGAGCCCATTTGAGAGTTGTTCCTTGGTGTAATGCAAATCACAACAGCAGAGGGCATTCATGCTTCAAATTTCCAAAGGCGTTTACCAAACTTCACCGCTTGACTGGGATTCGTTCATCAGTTTACATACTTCCATTACACAGCGTTGTATCAGATCAGCGATTAT
Organism: Aedes japonicus; assembly: GCA_034211315.2. NCBI lineage: Eukaryota > Metazoa > Arthropoda > Insecta > Diptera > Culicidae > Aedes > Aedes japonicus. The sequence continues at coordinate 58,686 of JASCZW010002340.1, read as the reverse complement.
TGCAGGCCTCTCAGGCGCCGTTTCTGGATACGTAAAATCACTTGATGCTCACACGCCAAATCATTTAGTTCCCGTCATCGACGGTTCCTTCGAATTATTCACTACTTGACCAGCCTAGGTCTAGATCCGCTCTCTTCCGGCAGCCATTCAAAAGAATTTCTCCTGTAAATCCTGCACAGTAGATCTTTGTATTTGCATGAAGAAGAAGCCTGCGAATTGTCGCATAGTAATATCTGCCTTCATCGGCCATGAGTCTGGGGGCTCTGAATTACGTCTCTTTCACGCACGATATCGCGAAAACAAAGAAATTAAAACTGCGCAAACATTAGCGAATAAACGAAAAGAAGACAGCTCATGCCACAGCATGCCATGCAAGTAAACACATACCACGCGTACAACGCGTGATTTGATAGCCACTTCGACACATTCCCATCTCAGATATTTATCGCCAACTTTTCCGAAGGCGACATAATCAGTTTGATCGCATCTCTATCGTAGTCAGCGTGATGCGGTTTCACTGATACAATCAGAAGGCGCTCCGTCCACCGGGTCAACGCGCGCTCAATTTGCTGAGAATCCTGCGGTAACATCATCGGGAATCTGCCTCATGAAACCTGGCCGAATTTACAAGACTGCGTTACCAACAGCACCTGAGCGTTCTTACTCCAAGGTTGGGGCCGAGAATTTCATGAACTTCAAAATGATCCACAAAATCAATAAATTACCTGCTGCCATCTGTCACCATCTGTGCCCAGCTGAAGGACTATAAGAAACCGGCATCTGACGGAGCGACACGCGTTACGAGCAAGCTTCATCAACTTGAACAGCTTCCATTAAATGAAACTGACGGCAATGGCTTCATCATTACCATCATGTCCCTGCGTATCGGATCGAAAACGTTGATACAGGCATTTGCTGACGTTTTAACTGACGCGAAGGGTAGATAGGCATGCGATATAACTGATCTCCAACTTTCGACTGCGCGTACGACTTTCAAGAGAAGGATATGTCTTTCCCACTATTTGAAATCCTCTTATTTGTTCCGACGGATAAATCAGACATTCGCAATATCGTGAATTGCCATTAACTTGCATCCCGTGCTTTGAATCTCTCGTAAATGAAAATATCTTTCAGCAAGTAAAAATCAAATTGATAGCAAACCACAATGGCTCTCTCAAAGGTCAACTACTCTAATCTCTCTGAATTTATAATCTTATTTGAATGCAACTACTGCAGAAGCCTTACATACTGACTTCAGTTAAGATTTGATCGAATCGACATATCATTATTACCTTCAAATTGAAAATAATTGAATGGAACCTGACTGCTAGTCTACGCAGTCATATTTGATCATCGCAACTGTCTGTCTCAAATAAATCTCAAAGTGTCTATCTCGTCACTACAGTGCCCTACAGTTCATATTTGCCCACTTTAAAATGCATAAACGACATTTCATAATTTAAAAAAAATAAATACTTATATATGCAGATTTATTTCATGAAGCCTTCATAGAAATAAATAATTTAATGACGGCAGAAGAATTCCAAACGAAATTAACTTTACAAACATTACGGTGTAAAGAAACATTTCCCTTGAACTTTAACGCGAAAAATGTAACTCAACAGCATTTAGCAGAAAAATGATACATCTTCGCGTTTTTTTGTTTTTGTTCAAAATAGGAAATACGTAGTAAGGGACTTTAGGCATTATAATTTAACTTCAAATACTTTTGCAGAACATTACAACACTATTATAAGTAAAGCAAATAGCATGCTGCGATTCATTGCTATATTCAAAGGTCACTCAAGATTCATACATATCAAAATTCTCACTTAAGTCGAGTTATTGCGTTGAAGACACCGAAGAAGTTCCGCACATTGCCGACGAAATACGCGTATCTGTCGAAGGCAAAGGTAGTTGAATTAAATGGAAGATGCTACCTTTCTCTAATTTCAGTCAAAGATATTTGCAACAGTAACAATCGAATTGCTCTCGAAACAAAATTGCACAAAGTGAGTTATTACGAACGAGTTTCGATTAGTTGATTAATGGTTTCAGACATATGTCAAAATGACCATAATCAAATCCCACGACAAATTGTCCAGGTAAAATTTTCGCCCAGGGATTTGATTATAATTCATTTTGACATATGTTTCGGCATCCCTTAAAATACAGCCATCAAATTTCATCAAAACTCGTTCGTATGGTAATCGTGCTCGCTTTTTGGCCACTTAATTTTGTTTCAGGGATCGATTCGGATGTTTACTGGTACAAAATATCTTTAACTAGAAATTAGAAGAAAAATTAGCATCTTCCATTTAATTCCAACTACCTTTGCTTATCTTCGACAGATACGCGTATTTCGTCAACAATGTGCAGACTTCTTCAGTGTCTTGTACTAATAACTCGACTTAAGAATTAATTTTAATTGTGTATGGATCTTGAAAATTGTTGCTGAACCTCTTAATGAATCACAGCATGCTATTTGCTTTACTTATAATAGTGTTGTAATGTTCTACAAAAGTGAGTTTAGAGTTAAGTATAATGCCTAAGTCCCTTACTATTTTGCATGTTTCTATTTTTTGGTTTCCTAAAAATATTTCCGTACGAGGTGTATCGATTTTTCTGCTAAATGCTATTGAGTTACATTTTTTCACGTTAAGTTCAAGGAAGCTGTTGCTACACCATGTGTTTAATAAGTTAATTTCGTTTGGAATTCTTCTGCGTCATTAGAATTATTTATTTCTATGAAGAGCTTCATGTCATCTGCATATATAAGTATTTGTTTTTTTAAGTATGTAGGAAATGTCGTTTATGTACATTTTAAAAAGAAGTGGGCCTAAATGTGAACCTTGGGGCACCCCCGAGTTGACAGAGATAGGTACTGAAAGTTTATTTTGAAAACGAACGATTTGTTTGCGATGCGTTAAATATGACTGCAGCCAATTTAGCAGTCCAGGTTCCATTCCAATTGTTTTCAATTTGAAGAGTAATAATGATATGTCGATTCGGTCAAATGCTTAACTGAAGTCAGTGTAAAGAGCTTCTACGTGGTTGCATTCAAAATAAAGATAATAAATTCAAGAAGATTAGAAGTGGTTGAGTGACCTTTGAGAAAGCCGTGTGGTTTGCTTGTAATTTGATTTTACTTGCTGAAAAATATTTTCATTTACAGAGATTCAAAAAGTTTTGGGATGCAGAGATAATAGCAATTCCACGATAGTTGCGGAATGTCTGATTTGAAAATCGGAACCAAATAAGAGGATTTCCAAATGGTGGGAAAAGACTTATATCCTTCTCTTGAAAGGATGTTACGCACGGTGGAAAAGTTGGAATCGGGTTGCAATTCACGTACCTATCCTATCCTTCACGTCAATAAAACATCAACAAATGCCTGTCAACGTTTTTCGATCCAGCCACCAGGGACGCGGTGGTGTATTAAGCCGTGCGTCCAGTTTCATTTTAATAGAGCTTTGTTTAAGTTGATAAAAGCTACTCATGGCTGCGGCTTCCATCAAGTCACCGGTTCTTATAGTCCCTTCCAGGAGCTAGGCGCAGATGGTTGACAAATAGCTTGCTGGGCAATTTTATTGAATTTTGTGCTCGATATTTTTTGAAGTTCATACCATGTTCTCAACGAACAACTTGGGTAGAGTTGAATAGTAACAAGAACACTTTCAAGTTGCTGTTGGTGTTAATGACACAAGTGTCTTGTAATTCAGCCAAAAAATTTCATGAAACTAGATTCCAAATAAATGTGAATTTCTGAGTTCTCCACTGGGAAGCACGCGATGACCCGATGAGACGAGAGCACCTTCTGATTGTTATCAGTGTACATCACGCTGACCACGATAGAAATACGATCAAGCTGATTGTGTCACCTTTCAGACGTTAGTTGGCGACATATGCAAAGATAAGGAATGTGTCGAAAATTAGCTATCCACGTCCATTTGCGTTGTACGCGTGTGTTTGTTAGGGCTTTAATGTGTTTACCATGGCATGCTGTGCGCTTGGCTGTCATCTTTCGTTTGTTCACTTGTTTGCACGGTTTAGTTTCTTTGTTTTCAAGATATCGTGCATTGAAAAAGACGTGAAAATTAAGGTTTTGGACTCATGGCTACGTGAAACGGCTGTTACTATGCGACAATTCGCAAAACTCTTCTTCATGCAAACCTAAAATCTACTATTACCAAGTTTGGAAGGAAAAGGTTCTTTGAATGAACTGCCAGGAAGAGGCAGAAAAGCCGGATCTAAAGAACCCTAAACTGGATCAGAAGGTGGTAGAACTAATTCGAAAGAACAAATCGATGACGATTCGTTATTTTGCGTGAGCGTCAAAGTGATTTTACGTATCAAGAAACACAACAACCTGGAGACCTGCAATAATCCTTCCAGGTCCACAATATAACATTGCTGTTGTAGTAGAGTATGTAAGCGATGCAGACAGGTCAATTCAAGCGGTGAAGTTTAGTAGAAAAGCACCTTTAAATTTGAAGCATAGTACCCCTCTACTGTTTTGGCGGGATTTTTGCATTACGCCAAAGACAACTCTCAATGGGCTCACGGTAAAGGGTATAGATTTCGTTGAGAAGCACATCAATCCACCAACGTGCCCTCAGCTTTGGCCCATCGAACTCTATTGGGCGATTGTGAAGAGAGTCTTCAATAATAGTGGTAAAGCAGCTGAGAATATGCAGGTGCTGAGGCATAAAAAAAAGTGTTGAAAAATTTGCCCGGAACTTGATGAAAAGTATTCGATCAAAAATACGCAAATTCATGATAGAATAATATTCATTTCATCCGATCTTCACAATCTTCAAGTTCAATACCGTACAAGAAGGAATCATTATTTGATTGAACAAAACAGCATTTTTTTGTATGATTTGAAAGACATATATAAGGATAACCTATTTTCGATACAGTCCTTAGCTCCACTTCAATCGAAGACTTGTTTGCAAGTCTCCGAGGGGCTGCCAAAACATACATCCCTAAAATCAGTTCAAGCCCTAGTCATATGAGACTAAAAATGCCGTAAAAGCCAGGAGAAAGGCTCTTGTATTGGGGCACCCCCAGAAAGAGGAGGCTGCCTTCTCCTATCGAAAAAAAAATCATTGTCGTTATGTCATAAGATTTACTACAACCGCCTGCTGGACAGAACTCCTCAATGGATTTGGTCCCAACCAGACAGCTAGCAACCTCTGAAGGAAAGTATCCACCGCCGATCCCACTCCCTAAAAATTTAGTTACCCGGACGACTTCCGCCGAAAAATAAACCTACCAGGCAACTCCGTCACGGTCATATCCATTCCGCTTGATCATTCTCCACTCGAAATAAACCATCCGTTCCAGATGAAAGAATTAACATTTGGCCTGTCCCGAGCTAAAGGAAACTGCCCAAAAAAAATCGGCGAAAATCATTTATTGTTATCCGTGCTTGAAACAACCACATCGATACATGTATTGGTAAAGGCATCATACGCAGGAACTCAAAGAGTAAACAATATAAGACGTTTTATAGATTACTTCATTCCACCACGCAAGTTCAATGGATAACAGCTCTGCCTACTTGTGATTCACTCTTCGTTGATTGAGTGGCCACATGATAATGTTCGGAGACGAGAGATGATAGTATTCATTTGAACAGAATCTTTCATTGTCTTTTAGTTCGAATGACAGTGTTGGAAGTTTTGTTAAGTATCTACCGACTTGTAAAAATCAGCCTACTCAAAAAGATTTTTTTCCTGGCACACGTATTCAAAAAGTAGGGACTATTGACACACAGAAAAATATTTACCGAGATTGCAATTGAAGAGCGTTTAATATCCATATCATCGATTATCGTTCGTTGAACAAACTTTCGCTTATTTTCTATTTCAATAAGAATGCGTTCATTTTTCTTTTGTGACATATGAAAAATCTTCTGTACCGGAAAAGGAATTCACTGCATCCGGGTTGGTAATCCCGTACCATTACCAACTAAGCAACCTGTTCCATCACCAGTATCTACCAAAATAGAAAATACTTGCCCAAAAGATAACATGACTTTTTATATTAACATTTGGCGTTAAGTTGCTCCATATGTTCTGTTTTCCCCGCTGTATTTACTGGTTGCACTGCTTGTCAGCTTCGAATTCATTTTTGCTTTGAACGCGGTACCTCACAATCACCAAGTGATCCGAACGAATCAATAAATTGTTCCAGCAAGCAGTGATGAACATGCATACAATTGACAGGCGACAAAGTTCATGCTATGTTCATTCAATGTTTATTTCAGAACCTCTCATTGTGTGCGTCTATTGAATCAAAGAAGAGCGTGCAACGAATGATTTATGATACGATTGGAACCATCCTTGCCCTCTACTACGGAACCTAACCTCCGCTGGAAGGGTCACCTTACTGAAGTTCTTAAGCCACCATTCAAGGGACCATCAGGGCACCCGATTGAAGCCCTCTGGATGGGGAGAGTGGGAATGCCAACTTTCCATAGCTAACAGTTTGTCAATAGAGGGCGGGCGCTTCTTCCCGCCCATTGGGGTATCCTCATGTTAGATAGCTCGCTCTTATGATCAATTGTTCAATCTTGTTGTTGTTAAGAGATGTTGCCTATCGGTCAACCAAACCCGTTTTTGGCCCTTCATACAATGGCATGATTAGGATAATCAGTGGTTATTTAAGCTTGATCAAGTCTAACAGATAGGAGAGCCTATTGCTGTTGAACTTAGTTTCCCCGCTACAATGGGTGGCATAACTGTTGCCACAGTAGAGGATAGAAAACTGACACAACATTTCTAAGCATACATTCAATAGTGAATTGAACGGGTTTATGAGTTTTCGGAAGGAAACACACAATTCATGGTATTCAGAATATTAATCAAAAAACATCGAAAATGCATTCCTTTAACCATCAGCAGAAAATAAAGCAGATGAGCTACTCATTAACTCATCTTCTTCTCCTGTAAATTGCAGCAATGCACCTCAGATAATAGAAGGCCATAAACTAACTCTGAGAAGCAATACCATTGAAAAATTATTTAAAACTTTCTCTAGATGACGAATGCATTTCTCACAAACCTCCTCCTTTTTATAGGAACTCCTTTGATCAGAACTTTCTTCTTTACAATGTTTTGTTCCTTACTTTTACCACTGCTAACTGTTAATCCCCGGCATACTTTCATCCATCCAAACCATCCAACAGAGCAACAAGTGTCTTCCGGAACATCCCCCTATATCATATTGCACACTGAAGCGGTCGTCCCTCGACGACAAAGAAGAAGTTGATCCTTCTTGACTTAGGTCAGCACCCTGGGACCACTAGACAACTCCGTACATATATCTCTACCGTACCATCGCTGTCCTGTCCCCTACACTTCGACCATCTGCTGCCAGCCCTTTATATCCCACACAAAAAGGAAGCTACAAACAAACTACCGAAACGATTAACTGGCTTGTCTAACCCAGCACGCTTTTCTACTTCTTTTCTCCATCCACTTGAAGCAACCATCCATACACACACACACACTGGGTACAAGGAAGCATAATGATCCGACCTTACCACCCCCCACTCCGCCCCTCCCCAACAGCTTTATTCCTTCTACCATTGGCAACCGCACTTTGCGGCATCCTAATTGCCTTTCACACATTCCTTTGGATTTTCCCGGAAACCCCGATGAGCTGTTTGAAAAGTCAACACACAATCTGCTCCTGTTGGACCTGGGTGCGGTGCGATGCGATGCGATGCGGCGAGGGCAGCAATCCTTCCCGAAAATTTGTCTGCGCTTTTCTCGGTTTTCCGAAAAACTTGTTCTTTCGAAATTTTCGCATTCTGACAGGTGGCAAGGGAGGCGGGGGGTAATGAAAGAAAAACTTTTCCTTTCACCCGGTCGGTGGTTGCCCAAGACTCCTATGTTTCGTGTTCATGAAGCGGTTGCTGGGTGGAGGGGGAGGGGGGCCAGTGTGACTGTTGGGCGGACAACTCTCCGAGCTCGAGGGCGAAAACCACAGAAACCGAGACCGGCAACAAAATGCTTGACCGAGAAAATCAGAGCAGCAAGCATCAGTCCCAAGTCAGTGGGAAAAGGATAATCCTTTTATTATTTTTAAGGGTTACTCTGTGTAAATATATTCATGTTTTCCTGAAGAGGGAGAGGGACTCGTTTGTCCTTTCGTTGGTAGGTCTGTTGTCATCACCAATGGGTGGACGGTTCATGGTTGAGATATGGAATTGGCAATGTGTGAATATTTGTTCTTTTGCTGGAGAAGTGGTAAAACAATTAAGAGCGGGTGTGAAAAAGGATTACAAATGTTTCTATTAACGATGTTTGGGAACGTAGAAAATCTAGATGAGGACCGGAAGTGATCATTTGGGTAATTTTCCTGGATATGCAATGCTGTACAAATTTTGTGCTGGTAGAAGTGATAGGTAGTATTTTCACCTTTCTGTTATAATTTTTCTTGTTGATAGTTCTATAACTATTCAGAATTAAATATGGCACTCCACAGTCTCTGATTGGCGATGAAAAAATAACAGAAACCCTGCAAACATTTCGATCTAAGCTTAATGAAGACTGAAAGCAATAATTGGCATTGTTTTAAAATCTTGACAGCTGGTCTGAGAAAATGCCACAGTGACGTTATACTAAAAATTACCACTGAACGGGTTCAACTAGTAAATTTCTATGTCAGGCTTTCCTCTCTCCTTTAGAAACACTTATTTATATCAATTGCGCCCTGTACTTGGTTCAGTGCAACAAATTCGTTCAAACGAATCGTTATTTTGCATTCAAAAATAAATCAGTAGATCAAAATAATTCAATACTATCATGTGTGATACTTTTCCTAATTTTAACTTTTTATAACATGATTTGAATTTGATGTCATTCACTCCAATAAAAAAAAATATTGCACAACATTTCAGGCAACTTGTTTAAACGCACACCATAATTCAGCCAAAGTGAGCCTATCTTTGTTGTTTTTATTTTGAGGAACTTTCATTTCCAAAACAGGAAGTTCTTTATGCGCCATAAACATGGGTTTAAATTTGAGTTGCGTAATATTTGTTGCATCGGTTCAGCAAAACGAGCAGATGAAAATATTTTAGGGAGTCGGAGCAAGCAGTGATTCGTGAATTCAAGAATCTCGGTAAGTGTAACCGTGAAATAGATCGAAGAGTTCAAGGATCGGATGCTGTGATAGGAAACATGCTGAAGAAAGATGAAAAGTTTTACATTAAAAACAAAACAATAGGAAAATCGAAGATAACCAACCGTAACAGATCGGTGAGTTTACTAAAGCTCAGATTACCCAACAAGGCCAATTCACATACCGCTCATATTGCGATTAAATTTGTGAAAAAATAGATGTCCTGCACGGAAAAATGCAACAATCAAATTTTTCTGATGGAAAGAAATTCAACTTAGATGGCCTTGAAATTCTTTTAGGATCTGCTAAAAATTCTATTGACAATCTTGAAAAATCTGAGGTCTACGAAATAGCTTAATACCATTGTGGAAAATTTAACATAGGACAAACAAAAAGTTTTTTAAAAACTAGTTTCAAGAAGCATATCACATATCACAGAAGTCACTAAAGCAAACAAGGACACTGGTATACTGCACGCCTCGATCGCTTCTGATTATAACTTTCCCACCAACGCGTGACGTAAATTGTTCGCTTGAAAATATTGGATCTGTTTTTGTTTTCCTAGGAACAGCTATTACAACCTTGTCTCCTGTTACAATATTTGAACATTTTGCACCTCTGTGCTTATCTGCAAACTTATTGCTTAGACATTTTGATTCTGCATCTTTATCTCTAATTGATTCTCTGTCTATTTGTCTATTATTTTGTGTCCAAAGACATGGAAAATTTCCCCTGTATTTCCAACCAACGAGAAGCTCGAATGGTGTAACTCCTAGCCTTGAATGTGGTTTTCTGGTATTATGTACATGAACATAGTTTTGTGAAGCATTTTTCCAATTTTCACCATCTTGTATTGCTCCTGCCATGGCTTTGATTAGTCCTTGATTTTGCCTTTCAACTGCACCATTGGATTGCGGGCATAAAGGGATTGACTTTTTAATATTAACTCCTTTATCAATCCAAAACTCACAAAATTCATTACTTCGAAAAGGTGGACCGTTATCGCTTTGAATAACTAAAGGTAAGCCCCAAGTGAAAACTATTTTTGATAGAGCTATGTTTGTACTGTTTGCATCTTTGCATTTCATTTCAACAGCTGATAGATATCTTGAATACGTATCCACTATAATCAAAAATGCACCAGAACCACAACCAGAAAGAGATAAAAAAAAATACTTGCAATACCTCCCACGGTCCTTCAGGTAACTTGCGACTGGAAAAAGGTATCGGTGGATTTCGTTTGTTAATCATAAGGCACGTCTTACAGCTTTTAACAAATGATTCCACGTCTTCACTCAAACCTGGCCACCAGAAAAAAATCTCGCAATATTCTCTTCATTGCAGCACAGCCGATGTGACCTCTATGCGCCGTTTTTAATGCACTTAAACGAAGTGATCTAGGTAAAATAAGCCTATCTTCACTAACAAAACGCGACGCGAGACAAGACACAACACTTATCGTTCTTACAATTTAAAATAAATTTACCTTTTGGTCGACCGGTTTCGGGCACGATGCTGCCCATCTACGGGACTATGTCCGACCCATCGATGGGCAGCATCGTGCCCGAAACCGGTCGACCAAAAGGTAAATTTATTTTAAATTGTAAGAACGATAAGTGTTGTGTCTTGTCTCGCGTCACGTTTTGTTAGTGTCGTGTAGTTCTTACGTCAGCATAAAAATCATAACAATAAGAGAAGCCTATCTTCCTTGAAGACTTTTGGACCCAAACTACGCAACTCCTTGACATGTGCTTCGAAGCGATATAGATTCTTTGGCCATTTTTTGAATTGTAGTGCTGCTTGAATAGCTATTAACTCCGTGTCTTTTTCAGATGCTAAGTCGATGTCCTTCCATGTTATATCCATTGTTCCTACATCAAGAGCAATCAGTAAATGTTTGTTGTTGTCCTCGTCAAATGGTTCATCAAATGGTTTGTGTCTTAACAATCAGACGGGATAACACATCCGCTACATTTGATTCGCCTGTCAGTTTAAAAAAATTTATTTGAAAATAAAACGCAAAATGATCTCATTATATCAATATTCTAGTTTCATTACCTGAAACACACTTGACTATGAAGTCATACGATTGTAGCCTAAGGGTCCAAGCCTCTGCCCGAGAAACTGCCCGTTTTTCTATTCGGCATCCATTTCCAAAGATAAATTTGTTTGCCTCTGAATCTGTTATGACGATGGATGATTTGTTCAGTAAATAAAAGGAAAATCTTTCAACACCCCAGACCATGGCCAATGCTTCACGCTGTGTCTGTGGATTTTTTTTTTCTGTATCCGACAGTGCTTTTGATGCACATGCTATTATCCTTGGAATATTTATTTCATTATACTGGACAAGAACAGCACCAAGTCCAATTGAGGAAGCGTCAACATAAAGTTCTGTCTCATCTTTGTACTGAAAAAAATCCCAACTTTGTGATCGTCCTTAGCGCTTCAAATTTCAAACGAACGAATCCTTCCTCCTCTTGTTGTCTTCAGTAAAACCGATCAGCCCTTGCCAGATTTCTCAGATATTTGGTTTTCTCTGCTCGCTGATAAATAAAGCGCTCTGTGAAATTCATCAGTCCAAGAAAACTTTTCACTTCAGACTGAGATTCAGGTTTACGAAAGTCTTTGATAGCCTTTATTTTATCTTCTTCGATTCGCAGCCCATCATGTGAAAGTGAGAAACTTAGAAACTTAACTGATTGCTTTCCAAGCACGCAATTGACAGAGAACAGCATTCAAGTTTGCAGCATGCTCTTCCTTAGTTTTTCCATAAACCAGAATATCGTCCAGATAATTTTAAGTGCCTTTACAATCTGTTAGTATTATAGTTTGTAATATTTATTGAAATATATCCAGAGCATTGCATAAACCAAAAGGTTATCGTTTGAATCGGTATGTGGTATTTCCTGCAAAGAAGTTGGTCAAGTGTCTTGAATTTTCATGTAAAACAACGTGGAAAAATGCGCTTTTCAGATCTATTGTTGAAAACCAGGCAGCACCTTCTAAATCGGCCAATATTGGCATTCGAAAAGGTGTTCTGATTATGTTTCTATTGGGGCCTCTTAAATCGACCACTAATCGAATGTCGTTTTTACCTTTTGGAACGACTAGTAAAGAGGAGCAGAAAGATTTATCCATCACATTTCTCCAGGAAATATTTTTAAATTCGCTTTTGTGCTATCTGTTGCGGAAATTGGAACGTTTAGGTAAATTTGCAGAACATTGTATCGGATTGAAGTGTTCCTACCAAGCAGTGGTCTACCGTTTTCAATAGCATAGAATTTTTCTATGGTTTGTGGTCGATCGTTGGATATATAGAAATTTCCTAAAAATGTTGCAATTACTGCAATATGGTCTTGGGATGCATATGCTCTTAGTGGTTTATCTGAACCCATTGATATACAGATCAACGCGTCCTTTGAATAAATGTCATTCCTTAGCTTTTCAAATGTTCCCCTATCAACCGTGTTAACTTCTGCTCCAGAATCAATCAAAAACTTAACTGGTAAGCCTGCTACTTTTCCGACAATTTTTACATTATTTCTGACATTATTCAAATTTTCAGTTCGCAGAATCATTTTCTGAAAGACATATGAACCGATTTAACAACAAAATAATAAAGTTTAACCTAATTTATTCTCTAGTTTTATTAATGAACAGTTTTCATAAAATAATCAAATTTAGCAGTCAATGTAATCAGTATAATCAGGATAGTAATTGAAATTATTCACTTACTGAATTTTCTTGTTCGTCATTGCTATATTCGTTCTTGGAAACGGTTGCAATCTTTCGTACTTTTTCTGGCACTGCTGCATTGAAGTCGTTGTTTTTGCATTTGGTCAACACTGATGATCGGCAAGCACGTTCAATGTGACCTTTCTTGTTACAGTTACGGCAGACTTTTTGAATTGCATAACACTCATTTGCAGAATGATAGAGACTTGTGCTTCTCCAACAAAAATTACTATAATTATTAATATTCATTGATGATTCTCTTCGCAAATATCTTCCTTTACTCCGGGGGTTCTGCCATGATGCTTGTTGACCGGTGGTATTCATAAAACCTCTCGTAGATTTCAAACGCTCTCTTTGTGGCACGTTTTCGTGCTTGGATGAAATTGCTGCAACATCCACGAGCTTTATCTGTAGGTGATTTTTCAAGTATATTTCTTCGTTGATTCTTTCGACCTCCTGAACCTTTATTTTGTCAAGTAGATAAGCTATCGATTCACCCTTTCTCAAAACCTTCCGGCTGATCTCGCATATCTTAAGGTTAGTTGCGTGTGACTGAACAATATGACAAACATTTTCCAATAATTGTTCTTCTTCAAAATCACAGAGCTTAGCAGCAGCAATGACACGCTTTACATATTTAACATCTGGCTCGGTCGATTCTTGATACATAGAGCGTAACTTCTGGCGTTGCATTAATACATAATCTCGGGAACCGAAGTGATTTTGCAATCGGCTCATTGCATTCGAATACGGTTCACATTCGGAATCCGGGTCTTCCACTGACGTTAATGTTCCATCGAGTACATCTAGTAATTTTGATCCAGCTTTTATTTTAAAGATTCTCATTTGAGTGCATTCGTCAGTTACCGCTACCAGCTGCATTGATGCCTCTAACAATTCTTTCCACTGGAAAAATGTTTTTTTTTATCAATATCCTCTTCACCTTCTGCGGGAGTACATTCGGGGACATTCAAAGAAGCAAATGATAGGTTGTTCATTGTGTTTATGAAAGACGAACCGTTTTCCTCATTAATTGTTGAATGTTTCTGCATAAAAAAGCCTTGATCCTTGTTTATTGAGGATTCCAATTCCTTCTTTTCAGCTCGAGTCTGCTTGAGTTTCAACGATCGAGAAGCGGCCAAGAGTTCTTTTTTTTAAAACTGAAACATTAGCTGTCGTTTTTTTCTTTCCGACTCTAAAATGAAAAATATGCATCACCTTTTTGTTCTTGAAAATATCCAACGAGCAACTCGAAGCAAGAAATTATCGGTTTTTATGATTGCCGTTTTTTAAATTATTGAACACACCAGGGTGTGGACCAGGGTGCATAGATGAATTGCCAATCAAAACATTTTTATTGTTGTTTTTTTTTTTATATGTATTTGTTGAATAGTACAGCCACTGAAAATTTATTTTCGTAAAGTAGCTTTCACGCGTGTCGTAAACATGGATTTTGTACATAGAACAAATGTCTCGTATATTGTATGAAACATTCATAATGCTTTTTATCTGGTGAAATGCTATCATTACACATTTTTGTAAAATGCACGAAATGAACTTCGTGATGACCAGCCAATCGCTGTTTCTCTTTTATACCGTACTCATGTATGATGGTGTTGTGCTGGTATGGGCGGAAATAAATTATCTATCCCAAAATAAAAATCACAGCGCTGTCGTGAGCTATAACTTCATGCTCATTAATCAAAATTGTTCTCACGTGTCAGCGTGGCCTACTGAGATCAACCACGGATTTAAAATCAGCACTTTTCAAATATTCAGGTTCGAACCCCATGTCAGAAACAATAAAAACAACGCTGGACAATTCCACGTGGTTGCGCTTGTTTTCGTCAATTACATTTTGAGTCGATAAAGTAGATCTGTCAGTCCTTCATGCAACCACCAGAGAGACGTTTCTTTTTAATTTGTGACCAAATATTCGTAGCTCTTTGCATTGTTTCCGTACAATGTACGAATGTTCTTTCTGTGTCAACAAAAGCTTCATGCTTTTGACAGTTGCGCGTGCAATTAATTACGAATGTATCTTCATAAAAAGAACAAATCAGTTTCGTTGCTGAAAACAACGAATGGATTAGTGAGTATTACTTTCGATTTTGTAATATAAACTAAAATTAACTTTCAGTGCAGTTTAGTTCATTCATTTGGTATATGCAAGAGGTAATTCAACATTTATATAAATATATAACTTAGTGAACCATTCAAGGCAGAGGTTCTTGAAGTCATTATATCTGATAGACTAGCATATTCTAGTTAATTGAGATTGATATTATGTATTTCATAAATAATTTGAACTGTTTATTTGAATTTTGAATTAAGTATCAAATATTTAGCGTGCCACTCAAGGCAAGGCAATATTGGTATTCAATATTGCCGTTGGATTAGTGGAATAAATCATAACACCTGTCCAAGGTGTTCAGAAATTTTGCCTCTCAGAGCATTTTTTTACCATCTACTCGAAGTTGGTATTTATATTGGTCTAACAGTTCCGTTTTCATTAACAAGTAGCCACTCGAGGCAAAAAATCTTGTAATTTTTATATCCAGCGTTATTGCAGTTATTTTCAACACCTTACCAAGGTTTTCAGTAATATTGCCACTCAGAGCATGTTTTGTTTTTGTTTTTTTTTTGTTTTTTTTTACCAGCTCTCGAAGTTGGTATTTATATCGGTTGAACAATTTCATTTTCATTTTCAACAAGGAGCCACTTGAGGCAAGAAGTTCTCGTTACCATCATATCCATTATACTGAAATAGTATAATGTTGATTATTGTATGATATGATGTGTGATGTATGATATGTACTACCACCCATTGTAGCACGGAAACTAAGTCCGACAGCAGTGAGCTCTCCTCGCTGTTAGACTTGACCAAGCTTTAATAACCACTGAACTGAAAGTTAATTTTAGTTTATATTACAAAATCGAAAGTAATACTCACTAATCCATTCGTTGTTTTCAGCAACGAAACTGATTTGTTCTTTTTATGAAGATACATTCGTAATTAATTGCACGCGCAACTGTCAAAAGCATGAAGCTTTTGTTGACACAGAAAGAACATTTGTACATTGTACGGAAACAATGCAAAGAGCTACGAATATTTGGTCACAAATTAAAAAGAAACGTCTCTCTGGTGGTTGCATGAAGGACTGACAGATCTACTTTATCGACTCAAAATGTAATTGACGAAAACAAGCGTAACCACGTGGAATTGTCCAGCGTTGTTTTTATTGTTTCTGACATGGGGTTCGAACCTGAATATTTGAAAAGTGCTGATTTTAAATCCGTGGTTGATCTCAGTAGGCCACGCTGACACGTGAGAACAATTTTGATTAATGAGCATGAAGTTATAGCTCACGACAGCGCTGTGATTTTTATTTTGGGATAGATAATTTATTTCCGCCCATACCAGCACAACACCATCATACATGAGTACGGTATAAAAGAGAAACAGCGATTGGCTGGTCATCACGAAGTTCATTTCGTGCATTTCACCAGATAAAAAGCATTATGAATGTTTCATACAATATACGAGACATTTGTTCTATGTACAAAATCCATGTTTACGAAACGCGTGAAAGCTACTTTACGAAAATAAATTTTCAGTGTGATTATCCTAATCATGCCATGGTATGAAGGGCCAAAAAGGTGTTGGGTGGATCGATAGGCAACATCACTTATACGTTTCCACAGGAATATAAAGAATCTCTTTCCAACAACAAGATTGGACAATTGGTCAAAAGAGCAAGCTATCTAACATGATGATGCCCCAATGGGCTGGGAGAAGAGCCCGCCCTCTATTCATAAACTGTTAACGATGAGGAGTTGGCATTTCCACTCTCCCCATCCAGAGTGCTTCAGTCCGGTGCCCTGATGGTCCCTTCCATTCCCATGAAATATTTATAGAATAGTGTATGTATTTATGTAACTGAATAATACTGTAATCACTCGGTATCTATTATTTATGATCTCCCTTTGGTGGATCCTGAAATGTAAGAAATGTTGTAAAGTGTTCAAGTGTAGAGTTCTGTGGTTTCGCACCTATGCACGTTTTCGTTTGTTTTCAGCGATAGCAGGAATTTCCCAAAATCTTAATTTGAGGCATCCCAAAAAAGTTTGTTAAAGTAAAAAAAAATAACATATATACATTTTTATTTACTGTCTCCATGGTCACTATTTGCTGCTTGATGTTGATTTTATAACAGCAATACGCTTTTATTTGTGCTGGCCTAATAATTATTGCTCCTGTGTAAGGGAGTTAAAGAAAAATGAAAAAAACAACAAATAACAACAACAAAAAAAAACAAGCAATTTTTAAATCATCTAAGAAGTAAAATCAATAAAACAATGTCATCAAATATAATGATATTGTGAGTTATGATACAGACACATAAGACACTATCCGAATGGCAAACAGCTCAGATTTGGAAAAAGGTCCATTTGCAAACCGGAATTGAAAAATACATTAGGTAATAAGTGCAAAAGCCTACCATAGATTCCGTCGCAGCTTCTTTTGTTCAACTAGATACTTCTAAATCATAATGATAATTGGACATATAAGACATAATAATTAAAAGTATATATATATAATATATTAGGAGAAATTATTTTAAAAAAAATATGTTAAAATATAAATCCCGAAAACACCAGTAATGATAAAAATGATAATGATGGTGATAAAGAAGATTGATAATGGTTTTGAATAAACAATGTCCTTTATGATAATATATAGTCAAGGGATATTATAATATGAACTGAAAATTACATCTGTGCCGACTGCTGTTTTGTTGCAATTGTAGACAAACTTCCGCATCCATTATGAACCAGAAAAATTAGACAATATAAGACATGAGAAAAAAAATGAATTTTAAATTTTAAATTATTTTATAATACCGGTAGACCTGAAAGATATGATAATGGAAAATTATACTATGATTTACCGGTCGCACCCCCTCACTTCGCTATTGTCAGATTGACAACATTGCCCAGGCTACGCCAACCAGCGTCTCCATGTTTCAGCTGGCAGTCTTTTGTGATCATATGACTCGTGGAGGCGTGAGGTAGGAACTTGTGAGGACCGGAGGTCGGTCGCACCCTCCTTCGAAGTTGTCAACTCATCATTTGAAGCCCACTGAAATAGTATAATACTCTATAATACTCTTAACATTTTAGACAATTTTTTTTTTTCATGAAAGTGCTTTGCCTGATTAAGCTTGAGGACCATGTGGCCTTGTCACTTTACCGGAAGTTACTATGATTACTCAGTGATTACGAAGATTATTGTGATTACTGATGATTACTGATGATTACTCATGATTACTTGATGATTAACTATGATTGCATGCGTGATTCTTGATTACTTCCCTTAAATTTGACATTGCTACCCAAAAAGTGGGTTATTTACATAACTAATTAGGTTATTTTTATTCACGGTGTTGGTTGAAACCAATTGTAAAATCGTTAAACCAAAACAAAATGTAAGCAATTACGCGCCAAATTCCACGTGATTCTGGTTGTTTTTTAGTTCAAAAGTAGAAACGCAAACGGATGTACTCAACCTGGCTCATTACTGGATACTAACTAATCATTGATCATCGGAAATGTATCATCTTGGTCTTCAATGGCCATTGGAATATTCCCCGGAGAAACCCGTAATATCGACTATTTAGTTTTTGAACCAAAGCCATACTTTTGATGGCTCAATCTTCGTGATTTGTCGTGCTCAGGATTATGTTAGGTCGGAAATAAACCATTAACCACTCTGGCCCTCGAAATGTCCTCCGGAGAAACGACGGCTCAATATTCATGATTTTTCATGACCAAGATTATTTCAGGTCGAAAATAAATCACTGAAATCTGTAGATAAACTGCAATGACCACCGGATAAATATATGTTAAGGGACAATTTATTGTTTACACCATAACCGTTGTTTACTGTAATAGAACTTTTTCAATTATGGTTAAGGAACCTTAATGGTAAAAGTTATAGTTCTTAGAAAGGTTTATATATGGTTTTGTATTGTCAGTCAAACTTATGTGAAATATATCTTGGATTGGTAGGGTTCAAAACATCGATAACCTATTCGCGATATATTCCACATAAGGTTATATTGACTTTACTCACTATCATTACCATAAGAATTGAGGTTCATGAATCAAAGTTAAAAATGTTCTTGTAATTTTTTTGTTCCGAGCATGTATGATAAAATCAAGGATTTTGTGATTCTATAACGAATGGATCAATCGTCCGAATTGTCCAAAAGAAATCTATGACTTGTACCCAAGAACAATTGTCCCTAATGACATTTACCCGAAAAACGATTTTCCGAATGTAACATTTACATGATAGTCATTTATCTGAAAATATAATGAAGGGATAACAAGTCATACTGAAACAACATGTGTAGACTAGAAATTAGAAGAAAAATTAGTATCTTCCATTTAATTCCAACTACCTTTGCTTATCTTGACAGATACGCGTATTTCGTCTACAGTGTGCAGACTTCTTCAGTGTCTCGTACTAATAACTTGAAGTCGAGTTATTGTAGACGAAATACGCGTATCTGTCAAGATAAGCAAAGGTAGTTGGAATTAAATGGAAGATACTAATTTTTCTTCTAATTTCTAGTTACAGGTATTCCACTAAACAGCTCAAACCCTCTAGGATTCAACATGTGTAGAATTAAACATGAACAACACTTAACTTGTTTGAAATTAGAAATATTCTTCCTATCAACATGCAACCCTAAAATTGGACAGCAATTTCTGTCTAGGTCAAGGCACTGGTTCATTTTTTAAATTGGGCGTAGAGTTTTTGAGCTTGATAAGGGATGTACAAGGTCATTGAATAAGTTGCATGAATAATCAACTAAATCTGTCAAACGAGGTGAGATGGAAGCCGGCGAATTGTATTGTTTATATGAGTTTGTGCCTTAGCGCATTCTAAGAGACGGATGGTCGTGGACAACGAATATTATTACGGTTATATGAATGAAGTATGTATTGTTTGCTTCTACAAGTCTTCTAGTATTATCTTTGGAATTGCAGGGAAGTTTTCTCCTGGTCTTCTGTGAAACTCCCTGATGACTTTCTAAAAAGATCCTTACCGAACTTTTGGCAAGTTTCGTCATAAGCTTCTGAACAGTCACTTATGAATTTCTTGGAAATTCACTTCTATAGCTCGAAACAGGTTCTTCCAGACTTTCTGAGAGGGGAAAATTCTTTACATAAGTCCTATCCTGAATTTCGAGTAAAATCTTTTCAAAACTTCGAGGAGTTTTTTTCTGAATTAAATTAACTAGGTAAGTTGCATCCTGTTTATTCCTGTACTTCTGGGGAGTATGTCTTTGAACTTCATGAATGTTTGTTTTTGTGTTTCTTAGATATTTTAGCTTGAACTACTAAGAAGCGCCCCCTATAATTATGTGAAGTTCCTTCCTGACCTACGGTGAAGTTTTTGTTTCAGGAATTGTTTTTCTGATCTTCTCGAAAGTCTCCTTCAGTATTTTGCAAAATCTCTCCTGAATATTCCCTTCTGAAGTTCCCATGATTATCAACAAGCTTACAGAAGTTCTTGGTAGCTTTATCAACATACTAAAATTTTGTAGGAAATTTGACATGCTAACAGAATTTATGAAAAGTTCTCTCAGATTCTTCTAGATACAGCATTGATTGTATGTATACGAGATAATAATGGATATTGCGCTGGACTTTCTACATTTCCGTAGAATTTCCGTTAAATCCTAAGTGGATCTATCGGTAAGTTTATGTAACTTTCGACATGTTAAGATAATTTTGAATTGTTTGAAAAACATGCACACAAGTTCCGAAAAGATTTCAGTACTTTTTGAATAATTCTAGCACAGCTGATACGTTTATAAATTTGCCTATAGTGACTACCATCAAATTAATAAACTATTCAAAATCAATAAACAATTCAAGCCCTAACAACGTGCGTGAAATTCGTTGATCATGTATTCGTCAATTATGTTATACATTATTTTAAGTTTTTTATCGAATAAGCCCTTTCAGGAGATGCTAGATTTCCACAGGAACCAGTCTTGCCTACACTGATAAAAAGGAATATTGAATTTTCCGCGTTATCTAATGCACATAAATTGAATGCTAGATTTGACAGAAAAGAATAGGATATTTCATGTAAATTTAAGCCATATAACGCCTGAATCTAGCCTGCTGTATGAAATATTTCAAACATTGATGTATGGCGCATGAAAGATTGCAAACAATTTCGTTGTTTACGCCTCCTTTGGCTTGGAATTAAACGAAGGGAAATTTTACGCGCTTGTTAGAATTAATTACTTTTTTCTGTGTACACTTTACCGGAACACCCAAACGCGCTTTGCTCATTGGTGTCACCTTCAAATATAACTATCGTATTTTTAATTCAATTTCTTTCTATATAAGCTCAAGTTTATCTAGAAATGAAAAGAAAAATTAGTATGTTTCTTTTTATTATAACTACCTTCATTACTTATCTTGACAGATACGCGTGTTTTGTCTAGAATGAGCAGACTTCTTCAGTGTCGTGTACTAATAAAGGTAGTTGAAATTAAATGGAAAAAATAATCTTTCTTCTCATTTCTAGTTACAGGTATTCCACTGAACAGCTCACATTTTCTAGGATTTCTCAAGTTTATGTTTTTCCCTTCCTATTTTTTAGGTTGTCTATTGTTCTTTGTCTTGCACTGGCGCTTAAGGTTTTATTTTGTTCAAGTTTTGCATCCACGAGTTTTGTCAATCCAGACCTGTAGAAACAATCGTAACAAACCTATTATAACATTGATATAGTCTTTCTTTGTATTCTCCCATACGCGGAGCAACGATCTCTGATGATGTTGTTTGAGAAGGAAATAATTTATCATCACCATGAGGCTCAAGGAGTAGACAGGAATTTTTTTTTGCTAGAACAAAGTTGTGAAGAGGAAGTATTGACAGTTCCGGTAGCTCACGGCAGGCTGTGAAAATTGAATAGAAGTAGTTTTTGAAATTGAGCGGAGGGCATTGTGAGGTAGTATTTTAAATCAAGCACACAAACTTTTGCCAAGCATCCCCATGCAGAGTAGGTCAAGGCAGGAACGAATCCACCACCTTGACTGGCAAAAGAATGTGCGCTTGATCATGCTCATATACTGCCGGTAGCTTAAATAGTTCTAACGAACTGTCTATTCACACTCCCAAATTCCCTACATGGGAGAGAAACTATCTCCCGCCCATTTGGGTTTATTTTTGACTTCTTTTTTACTAAACATCCACATATCAATACTTTCTCTTCACAACTTTGTTCTAGCAAAAAAAGAGCCTCATGGTGATGAGAAATTCTTTCCATCTCAAACAACTATTATAACATGCTTCTTTGTGCACTGTCGGATGCTGAACGTTAGAATCAGATTCATTCTGCGCTTCGTGTGTAGTGAGACAACTTGCATGAGGTTCACAAGTTCACTTCTTGCCATTCCGACCCAAGGCCTAATTGGTGGTCCTAACGAATCGATCTTTGCCAATTTACTCCGACTTCTGCTATACATTTGTTTTGGTGGCTCTAATTCCACAAAAACCTCTGGCGATGTCCACATTCACTTTAATCAATTTAAACATTTGTTTTTCTTTTATGGAGAGTGGACAGTTTTTGCAAGAAACATATTATTTTTCTATTAATTTACACGCTGTTAATTGACTCAATTATCATTTTCAGACGAAAAAAACACGTATCAAAATAAACTTACTTGACAGAATGACAGATCTATCACCCGTTTTTGAACGGTCTACTCAGTCGATCTGCTCGAAAACATTTCGTCGATCTCGATAACTGTAAATACTTGAATATGTATTTACATAGCCGTAGGAACGCAAAGAGAAAGTCGACGAATAGAATCTCTCAATGTTACTTAGGACCTAATGCATTGTTTAGCTTGAATTGCAAAATAAATTTGTCGAGCAAAGTGACTGTCGGCTCGACTTCTATTATTGGGCCAGTGACTGAAGTAGTGACTGTATAGCGCGTCGGATGTGCTTTATAGCGCATAACTTCCAGAATTATACATAACTTATAGTACAAGTGTCAAATCGAATGTCATTTAATTCAGTTTTCAAATTTTTACTGATTTGATTACCATTGATTATTTATGATAACTTGAGATTACTTATGATTAGTAATGCTTAGTTATGATAACTTATGATTCAATCTGATTATAGTGATTACCTACGATTATATGATTACTTTGCGGAAATAAAAGTAATCTCTGATTACTTGTCACTTCAAAGCTTTTTGAAAACCCCTTGCATGTGGCTGTGGCGATAATGTTGACCACGGCTCCATTCTTTTTGTTTTTCTGTCGGTATGTGTTTGATGATTCGATTTTCAAGATGAAGGTGCTTATCCGTGTTTGTTTATAGTGGTTTCAAAACAGTTGAACCATTCGTGGTGATGATTTACCGCTTGGTGATGGGAGACTTGTTGCGTTTTGATGTTATCTATTTGGTGTTTGTGATGGGATGTTCCCAAGCCTACTACATAGTGTTCTTGTAGTTCAACGGCGAAGAAGATGGCGACGGAAATCCAGTGCCTTCTCCGATGGAGTCCATTGTGGCGATGTTTTGGATGTCGTTGAGGAACTTTGGTGATTACTATGGTGCTTTGGACGAGACCGAACATAAAGGATGTGATTTTTGAAATTCAAGTTTTTTGGTTTAGATGAATGAATACCATTTCAACTTGAGTTACGCATAACATTAAGCATAAACAGTATCCATCTAAATTCGTTCAACGGTTACGGTAACTTCAACGGTTGTCCGGTGGTCATTTGAGTTTGACTTCGAAGAAAACTAAAACCTACAACGGCAATTCTATCCTAGTAAAACCGATATCTGGCAAATCAAGCAATGAACAATAACCGTAGAAGTTTTAGAACACAGATAAAAAGAATCATTGGATTTTCGGCATTATCTAATGCACATAAAGAGAACGCTACACAGAAAAAAATCTTGCAGTAAAATATACGGTTTTATCTAACCGTGCCTATTTTTATAACTACCATGAAATTTAAGTCAAATTTACTAAGTTTACACCCTTCAACATTTGGGTATATTTGACACGTTGATATCAACCCCACCATGGTTGATGTAATCGCAGGCATGGTAAAACCAAACGCATTAATAATCAGGGGAAAATTTTTGATGTTTGCGCTAAATTTAATCCTCGAAATGGTTTCTACTACGGCTTGTTTTGCATGTAGATTTGATGTGAATTTTAGCCAGATAGCGCCTGAATCTAACCTGTTGTATAAAAGCTTGCAAACATTGTTGTATAGTGCATACATGATGGCAAACAATTTGTTTACGCCTCCTTTGGCTTGGAACCAAACGAGGGGAGATTTAACGCTCTTTTTTTAATAAATTATTTTTGTCTGTGAACTTTTGAAAGAATTCAGAGCAAAGTTTAGAGATTTGAAGTAGTTCAGTTGTATTACTGCAAATTCATGAACTCGGATGATTAACTTCTTAGGGAACGCCCTTTAATTAAAGGGCTGACTCCCTTGTCACGTTTTTTGAATGGACCATCAAATTTTTTGTTTGGATTTTCACGTTTTCCCAAAATTCCCCTGTCTTTTTATTGCGTTACATGACTGCACCTTCTCATACACAGTTTGAAAGAATTGTCCGATTTGTCTGAAATTAATGGGATATTTCATGTAAATAGAAGTCAGATAACGCCTGAATCTAGTCTGTCGTATAGAAGATTGCAAACATTTTGTTTGGCGTAGAAAGATTGCATACAATTTCTCTGTTTACGCTTCCTTTGGCTTGGAATCAAACGAGGGGAAAATTTACGGGCCTGTAAAAATGCATTACTTTCTTCTGTGAAGATAAATTAGGTGTTCTACAGGTGCATAGAAAGGTTCTTGAAATAGTTGAGCACAAAACTCGGCAAATAACGGACCGATAACTCTGATCTTTTCAATCATAGTTTGCACAGTTAGTGAAAAACATAAATGGGAAGCTCACTGATGCTGGATATGCGGATTTTTTATGAGACGAGAAAACCGAACTGTTTTACCTTAGGGAAGTGATGCATTCTGATGAAAGAACCGCACAACTTTTCGGAAGGACCTATCTAACGCTCTAGAAAACAATTCTCTTTCGTAGATGAAGTTGGTCAGAAGCAAATAATTTCCCATCAACATGAGAGGCTCTAGAAGTGGAACAGTAATTTATTGCTAGAACGAAGAGAAATGAAGAGAAAGTAGTGATAGTTCCATTAGAGTAGGGCAGGTTGTGAAATTGAAAGATGAAAGTTGAAAACAAGTGGAGGGCATTTGAACGGTAGTATGTGATCGAGCATACATTCTTTTACCAAGCTACCCCAGGTGCAGGGTAGGCGTAATAACTAAGTTCTCTACATTTTTTGACGATAATGTTCGACAAGGATAATGTGGTTGTCCATACCATAATTCTTTGATCTCTGAATAGAAATCCGCAAAAAGATAGGAAGGTAATTGTTTTATCAAAATAATCATCTTTATAGATAACAAGTAACCCATACTAATGAGGTAAACCACTCTAATGAAGTAAAATTCTCTAATGAAAAATAACATATACAATGTTGACAATACATCAAAAACGAAACCAAAACTGAAACGAAACGGTACGATATTATTGTTCCATCGACTAGAATACTACAAATTGATTTCCATCGTATACAATGTAAAATTACATTTATTTGTTGAATCACTTAAACCTTCAATATTGCATAACAGCTTGCAAAAATATCACATTTGCCAGAGACGAATGATTTACTTCTATTTTAAAACCGCATTAATAAAATATTACAAATAATGATATCGCTGCATCAGTAGAGGTCCAAAATTGAACTTTGATATTTTTAATTGACGTGTCAAATCCAGAATTTGTATCTTTGCATGGTCTATGATGATAAGAGAGAAATTAAAATACGTAAGAATTCAAAATTACATTCAAATACTCCATCTTTAGATTTTGTTTAACTTTTCGTCATAAAGGACCACCCTAATGGAGAATAAATGAGCAAACCTTAATTATACATCACAAATAAAATGTATACAACGGTCTACGATGATGAAAAAAGGTGTTATAATATTCTTGTTTTCAATATGCCATTCACAATCTGATTTTTTTGGATTTTGTTTTTAATTGTCGACAAAAAGATCACTCTAATGGAAAAAAAGTAGGACACCCTAATGACATATCACATATTTAATGAAGACTTTGGCTGACGATAGCAAAAGACATGTGTTAATTCTGTTATCTTCCATTCAAGTTCAACTTATTTGATATATTTCTTAAATTTTTCATCAAAAGGACCACCCTAATGGAAAATAAGTGAATCACCCTCATGAAATATCTCATCTTATATGCCAGCAGTTACCAACGATGATATCGGATATGTTTCAAAACTATTGACATGAATATCTCAGCAATTTAATTCAAATCCGTCAGGTAAAATTGAATTCACGTCCCCAATTATTAAGTCCCAGATAGTCAAATTATATCATTTTTTTTTATTTTTTTAGATAACACCCAATCTTGACGTATTATGCATTTCTAAGATATTTGGATATTTGGATCAAAAACATTGAAAATGTATCGTTATAAGCATTATCTTTAATACAGGAACCAAAACGGAACACACTTCATTGTCGCCCTCTGAAAAAATAAAACATTCTCCTTCAAATATCCCGAATTCCATTTACTTAATCCGCCTTCGAAGAATTTGAAGCCGCTCTGGGCCAAGCTCGCATCCAGTTCACTAGTGCATTAAGATTAATGATCAAATATGCAGGACCCTCCTCGCTCGACGCACTTATCTTTCCTGAACGTTCCGACATTCGGGGGAAGTCCAGGGCTTCAATTTACTTTTCCGATATTTCTCGCAGGATGCAGCAATGGCAACCCGTCCGATTCTCGAATTCTTTCTAAATTAATTAAAAAGGTCTCCCTTCTCTGGTGTGCGGGGACGTTCATCCGTAGGCTCACGTTCGGTTGCCATCGACGTCATTCCGGGGAAAAGGATCCTTGAATTGAAGTCTGCTAGTTGCAATGGGCCTCTTCGCTAGAGCTAACTCCAACGACGCATATGTGTGTTTAGAGAGTGAGTCGGAATAAGGTTGAAGGAAATGCAGGGGGGGGGGCAGCATTTCGTATATGCATTCGAGCGACCGTTCCTGGTAAAACCTCTCATTTCGTACATTTCGAAATCGGATCAATCGTTCATTCTTTCTTTATTCTATTTCCCTAGTGAAGCAGAGGGTGCATCTGTGTGCCGTGGCTCCCCGTTGATGTGCTTGCATCCTGCATCTTTCGACTGGACGACGGACGGACGGTTCTGGCCCTGGTCCTAGTGAGCTCCCGTTTCTTTCGTTTTTGCGTGATGTACATCCTCGATTGGTCCTTCTGACGACTACGACAACGACGACGACGACGACGACGGTGAGTCCCGGCCAAAAATTTGCCCTGAAAAAAGCCTATCCCTTTGCTGTCACCCACTCTTCGATTTCAGATGCGATCCCACCCCAAAACCCCCAAATCGGGATCGGAGAGAAAAGGAGAAAAGAAAATGTCCCCGGGAAAAAGCAGGTCTCGACAAATGCATACACACGGTTTTTACCGATGCGTTCCGACTTTCCGGCAAGGCGGATCAAGGAAGTCGGCCGAACTATTTCTAAAACATTCATAATAATCATGATATTTCATTTTAGGCTTTCACTCGACGGACCCGTCCGATTCCGTCTGTCCAAAGTCCGTGGGGTGCATGCGTGTGTCTATGCCTAGATGTTTGCATCCGAATCGGGTTGGAATGAGGGCTCTCGGCCTGCCAGTTGCCGGCTTCCAGTTCAGCCTCGGCTGCAGTTCAAAAAAGCTCCGAAGGGAAAATTCTATTTACATACATTTTTGAATACATTAGCAACGGAGAGAGAAACAGAGAATCGAGGTTTTTCTTCCGATCGGTGTTCCGGCTACTGGGCATACATTCAAGCTCCACAGCGACGACGGTCACTGCCACCGTGCCGTGCCGCTTTGGCTGGGTTGGAGAAATGCGTGCATGCATCATTCGCTTCGATTGCGAGCCTCTTGGCCTGGGAGAGGGTGCACCGTCTTTTCGGCTGGGAACTGTGGGCCAGTCGGACGATGGGTGCGTTTTTCTTGTAGACATTGAAAGTATTTTGTGTTTTGTATGTAGAATCTGTGGTCAGCTAGTGTATGTGCCAGTTCAATGTCAAGCCCAGAGATATAAACTTCATGAAAGCAAGGGGCTGGATCATTGGCTACCATACAGTGCAAAAAGTTCCTCCCCCTACCGCCATTCTTCGCGAACTTTCTGCCATTCGGTTGGAAAGTGAGCTGTTGTTTTTATGAGTGTTTTTATATGATAGGTGACATATTCAATCTTAAATGTTTTATTTTGCCACCAAATCCAGATGATAATTTTTCCTCCTTCGAAGAGCTCATGGTATGATCAGTCAAAACGATACAATAAATATGCATACCGCGATCCACTTTTAAAACCCAAACAATAACAATATAACGGCAAGAGCACTAGCTGATCAAGTGGTTACAAATTAGTTCGCGCGTATGGCATTGTACTACCTTCGAGCAGCAATCGAAAAGGGCCTTATCAGCATTTGTAAACAACGCTACGAGCCTATTTCCTCCGAGCGTAGGCCACCCACGCAAACCAAACACCATCTCTATCCATGTTGGGGAAAATTTCTCCTACACGATGATTCCTGTAGGTTGCGTGTGTAGCCAGTGGCTTACGAGAAAACGGGCTCAGGGAGCGTTTGCTTACAAATGTTGATGGGCCCTCTTTTTCTATTGTTGATCCGGAATAGACAAATACCATACGCGCGAACTAATTTGCAACCACTTGGATCAGCAGCGCTCTTGCCGTTATATTATTGTTTAGTTTTAAAGTGGATCAACTTTTTTTTTGCATATTTTTTTGTATCGTTTTATTTGTCATACCATAGTTTTTCGAAGGAGGAAAATTATCATGTGAATTTGGTGGCAAAATAAAAAACATTTAAAATTGAATATACCTATCATATAAAAACATTCATAAAAACAACAACTTACTTTCCAACTGAATAACAGGAAAATTGCGAAGTGGCGGTAGGGGTGGATGAACTTTTTTTTTAATACTGTATGCAAATAAATGATCCATTCTGCTTCATGAAGTCTGGCACAGTAGTCCCACGACAATATAAGTTGAAATGAGCAAAAATTCGCTCACGCCCAGCCTAATACTAACACAGCACCTTGCGCACGCCACAGATAAGCTCGCAAAGTGTTACGGTCATATTTATTGACATTCGTTCGCTCCGTAATTGTTTATTGCAGCGCTACAAACTTAATTGTTCGACCGATTCCAATCTACCGACTGATGGAAAATTGGCGCAATATTGCTACTCGATTGTCAATCTCCTAGTGTTTTGAAAGTTTGTGTGGAAAAAATTTCAATTTACCTCGGACAAATTCACTATAAATGACCAATGTTATCGGGAGGAAATGCTTTCCTGCTCAAGAAATGCTGTATGTTGTATCGTGATTGTATTTTCCACAATGCTAGCATTTAGCATGTAAACGTTTGAACCGATTTTTTATCTGAACCTATGCCCGCCAATACAGAAAGATCAATAGTGTTACGTCATCACTCTTCAGCTCAGCAATGTTTACATTATTTTGCTTAACACAAAGCATGCAGTGCGTTGCCCTAGACCTTATATAGGCGTCATTGCCTGAGGTCATGGTAGTCATAGCCAGCAGAACCAGCAATGCGAAAAGAGCTGGTGTTGTGATAGTGGTAGTGAATTGAATGTTACTTGTGTTGCTAGCTTGGCACAAATGGAGCCACTTTGGATGCAATGAATTCTGTTAGCTTTGAACTTGATGGTTTTAAAACGAAGAGTTTTCGTGGAATTGATAGCAGTGAAAAGGATTTTGCGAGCCATATTTTCTAGCTACGGCGTATGGAAGAATCCAGGTTGAAAAAAGAAGAAGACACCGAGTGGTGATAAATCTGACAGTCCATGTTAAAGTATAGGACGAACGTTTTAAAATGCTTATAAAAATTAACATGAAATTCTAATTAAAAGCGGTTTGTTGATGATGTAAGAAAACTCAAATCTACTCAATAAAGACATTTTCAGCAAAATAAAAAATAAATCGAAATAATGCCTCTATTTTGCAGTTTCGGATTTTTCTCACATCATACAACAAACCGCTTTTAATTAAAATTTCATATGAATTTATTAGAAGCATTTGAAAATGTTTGTCCTTTACTTTAACATGGGAGCTGTCAATTATCACCACTCCGTGTCTTCTTCTTTTTCAACTTGGATTCTTCATATCAGTACGTGTTGCTGCTGTATGTGAATGTGTTAGTAATTGAAAAGAAATTAGGTTCTACAGAAAAAACATTTCACCTAGCCACTACTGGAAACATATGAAGATATTTTCCAATAAAAAAAAGGAGTAACTTTTACATGAATATCACATAAAAGAAATTCTACTTGACTAACGTGCACACGTTCAGAACTAGAGTTAAATCGTTTGGCGCTGGTGGGATGAACCTGTTTTCGACTGCGACGATAATATAATCCTTGTGGTGAGTTGGATTAGTGACCGTGCAGGAATTTGCGTCGGAAGAAGAGAGAGGTATATGGAACAATGTCTTGCCGAAGAAAGGTTTGCCCTAAATTTAACAACTAATCTCAATCATTCTCTTATTGAATTCCTCTTTTCTTGTTAATTTTGGACGATTTTTAACCGATTTACGGATCATTTTGACGTTTTGTCCACGCAAACGTGTGCCCCGTGTGATGTATCTTTTTTCAGTATTTAAGGTTCATCATGGCGTAATTGATATGTATATTAGTTTACGATTCTTCTGCTTGGTAATATTTTTCATTTTCAGCTTCGTATTTGTACATCTTTGTGGGTTTTGACTCTGGGTGTGTGCTGAGTTCATGTTTGCTTGTGATTACTGTCATTTTTATCATTTTCGTTGTTCGCCCTTACAAGTTTGACGGAGTGCAATACACTCCGTTTCATAACAATAGAACCACTCAAAAAACGTTTGAATGTTTTTAAGAGTATATTTGTTTTCTTTTCACATTATTTCATAATGACCGTGTAGGAGAACTGACTAACACCACAACACATCTGCATCAATAAACACCCTTTATGAAAATCAAACGAAAAATTTAGAAAACACTATAGAACTATAGAACCAATACCTGAATAATGCCATTCGCTTCAACTGCTGCTCAGTTTTCTTTGCCAATTAACGTGTTATAACGTGTTTTGTATAAGCTCAAATATGTCGTTTGGAACGCATTTGTCAGAGCAGGAAAAGGAAGATTTGACTTCTTCGTGATTGTGATATGAGTATTCACGAAACCGCTTTCTTGAACGGATCTCTAACGTTGTTTTGAATTTTTTGAAAATCTTGATGGATATGAAAAATAAGAAATATGGACCCAGCAAAAGTTGTCAAAAAGATGTCAAGGCAGAATAAGCAACGCTTTAAGCAACTCACTCAAAAGTTGGAACCAGCTAAAGGCTGACCCATGCTTGATTTTTCACGTTTAACAGTATACCGAACTTTGCAAGATTCTCCAAACATTCGGAGACAAAAACTGAAGCAAGCATCACGGCTTCGCCCCTTCTTAGAGCAAACCGACTTGAATTTGTCCCTGCTAACATGCGTTGAGATTGGAGCAAGGTGTGTAATCATGGTGATTCATCTCTGAACTTTAGAGGGGCAGTTTTTATTTGGTTTAGGGGGCATTTTTTCTAAACGGAGTGGTGCAGATTGCTTTTCCGCCAACGAAGCATTAACAGCCAGGAGTACATCGAGATGCTTCAAACCCATTTGGTACCATTCTTGCTACCATCGTGGTGATTGGGTATTTCAACAAGATAACGCATCAGTTTATAAAAGCCAAGCGACAATGGCGTGGTTTTCTGAACATAAAATGCAAAAAATCAGAATCCGATCGAAAACCTGTGGGGCTGATGGTACGTAGAGTGCATGGAGACAACAAGCAGTACGGAAATGTTCAAGAGCTCAAATGAGCAATCTCATCAGCGTGGAACGAGTTCCAAGTATCTATACATCACCGCCTGGTAGAAAGTATGCCGAATATGCTGTTTAGATTGATTTAGGACAGAAGAGGTCCTACACATTACTAAAATGTTGAAATCAATTCAAAATCGATGTAAACTTTATGGAGAAAATTAATTTTACGTCTGGTTCTATAGTTATGAATCACAAAACCACAATAAAATGACTGGTTCTATAGTTATGATAGTGGAGTGTATTTTGTTGGGGCTAAGTTGATTTTTATTTTAATGATTAGTTCTATTATAAATATTAATTTACATATATAAATTATTTATTAATTTTTTAATTATTTTTTAATTTATTAATAAATGTTTTTAATATATTTTAGGTCCAATCGTCATGTTCACTCTCGTAAGTATCTTTTTAAATATGTCTCTATTATTTCTATTCTAAACCGTATGTTCAGTAGTGATAACATGAAGCGTCAATGGTATTTTTTTAGTTGTATATAGAATATAGAAGGAGATGTTCGCTCATCACCATGAGGCACCAAGAGTGAACAACAATGTTTTTGGCTAGAATGAAAGATATGAAGAGAAAGTTTTCGATAGGTTCCGCTAGTGTGCGGTAGGATTGGAAATGTAACAGATGTTTTTTATGAAAATTGAGCGAAAAGGGCATGTATACGGTGATACTGGATAACGACATTTTTGCCTAACATCCCACTGCGGTGAGTAGGTTAAAGCACGGACTAAGTCCGCCACTCAACAGGCAAAAATGTCCAGCTGGAAGACGCTCATGTACCACTGTGGCTTGTATAGTTATTCTTGAGCGATCTATTGTGTGCACTCTGTTTACTGATGCGCACATGGGAGAGGAACTCTCCTTTTTGGGTTTGTTTTGATTCGCACCGACCGACGATCACTAATCCTGCCGCACACTAGCGGAACTATCAAAACTTTCTCTTCATATCTTTCATTCTAGCCAAAAACATTGTTGTTCACTCTTGGTGCCTCATGGTGATGAGCGAACATCTCCTTCTACATCATAATCGTTACTCCTCGCACGGATAATATATAACATAACAATTAATGTATGTATATAGAATGTTATCACTTGATGCTAGCTCATGTTGCCTTTGTTTCTGTTAATATTATTTTTCAGGAGATCTCGGATGCTGGTTCACTGCGTATCATTTGTTTTCGTTCTTCAACAGGGATAACCCCCTCTCTCATAACATTTCACTACATGTGTCACGTAAAGGTTCGAAGAGTTTTCTCCATCTCTCATAACAGCATAACATGTTGATTGAAATTATGTTTCTGAACTTTAACTACTATTCCATCAAAAAATCCATTCCGTTATAGGCGGTGTGGATCATTTGATGTTTTCGTTTCGACGGTACTGATTGAATGTTCCATTTATTTCGAGATTATTAGACCGTGTTTTTGGATCACTCAAGTTTCTGTTTTTCAAATGTGACTGAAGCGGCATAGGAAGGAATTCTTGCAACATGTCTTGTGGAACAATCTGTTGATTCACAAAAATAATCAAGTATCTTTTAACTGAAGTTTTGTCATTGTTGATAGGACTAATCTGTTCGGATGTTGATACATGTTAAGTGATGATTTTATTTTTCAGTAACAGATCAGTGAGTGTCAGCTATGTTTTATAGGGTATCTGACCCTAGTCATAGATGACCATCCACACTTGGGAGTGGCTCCAACAGCATCCTTACTGTTGGTTTAAATCGGTGCCAAATATAGAATATTTTTACTATGCATCTCTCTGTAGAGAATAAACCGGAAACATTTTAAAATATTTTATTCGCTGCTGACGTCAATTGAATTCAGCACATCGTTTACCAAAACGTGATCCGCATTTTATCCAACATTCCAGTGATTTCTCGGGGAAGTGCAGAGGTTTTCTCGGCTTCCGATAAAACGAGTATCACGTCAACATATTCCTACCCTTCCCTTATTTGACTTGCATTCGGGCGAGGCCGGGGCCGGTATTGCCTTCGTTTGGGATCACCAGTTCTTACACATTTAAGATGTATGTTAGTCCCAAGCATCATCTGCTGGTTCTCTGTGTTAACAGCTGGACTGACAATAACGGAGTAGCAATCTCGGGCGGTCAGTCATGCCTATGCTTGTGCTTTAAAACTAAACAATAATATAACATTTTTCAACATTTTGTGTGACCACCCTTAGCTTCAATAACAGCTTGGCATCTTTGCGGCATTGATTCAACAAGCTTAACAGTCGTTTCTGATTTGATTTTGTCCCATTCAGTAGCAATTACTTGTCGTGATTACTGAATGCTTGTTGGATGTTGCTCTTGTACCTTAATTTTCAAAATAGACCGCAGATGTTCTATAGGGTTAAGGTTAGTGACTGTGTTGGCCATTTCAAAACGTCGGTTTTGTGTTCGTTGAACCATTGTGATACCAGTTTTGACGTATGCTCTGGGTCCCCATCTTGCGGGAATATGTATCTTGGTGCCACTGGTGAATCGGGAATTCGATATGCTCATTTGGAATAACAATAAGTGAAATTTATTTTTTCATTTCAATACCCAGTCGGTGGCCGCACGGAGTTTTAGAGCAAGTGGTTAAGTGGTTAAGTGAGTTAAGTGGTTTATGAAATTAATCCTAGATTTCTAAATATGAAAGAAACTACCCAGAATTTAGGGTACATCCAAGAAAGTTCAGAAGGAGGCTTCAGGAAGATACATTTATGAAGTTCTGGAAAAGATTTCCTCGAAAAATAAACTTCTCCGAAAGTCAGGCAGAAACTTCTCAAAAGCATATGAAGTGCATCTTAGTAGCTCAAGAAGAAATATCCCAAAACACGTAGGACCATACATCCGCGAATTTCAAAATCATACTTTCAAGAAGCTCGGAAGAGAACCCCCCAAAAATCAGGAGAGGACTTCTCAGATGTTCAGGTAGAAGATTAGGGAACAGGACTTCTAAGAAGTTTTGAACACTCCAGTTGTTCTGGAGTTCTTCGTAGAAATTAAAGATGGAACTTCAAAGAAGTTCAGAAAAAACACCGCCTCAGTTCAGGAAGAAACTAACCAGCGAGGAAACTACCTATAATTTCTCATAGAATAATGAACAAACTTCCACGAAGCTCAAGCTGATACGTCCTAGTAGTTCAAGAGATAATTTCTCTGATGTTAAGGTATGAACTTCTCAAAAGCTCCGGAAAAACTTCCCAAAAGTTTATTTGGAACTTCCCAGAAGAAACCTCTCCAAAACACAGAAATTTACTTTCCAGAAGCATAAGGGGTACTCCCTAGTAGTTTGACCATAAATGTCTCAGAAATTGCCAGAAAGGGCACTAAAG
Source organism: Aedes japonicus (assembly GCA_034211315.2). Classification (NCBI taxonomy): domain Eukaryota; kingdom Metazoa; phylum Arthropoda; class Insecta; order Diptera; family Culicidae; genus Aedes; species Aedes japonicus. Next base: position 23,325 of record JASCZW010002340.1, on the reverse strand, counting down.
GGCAAACACGAAATTATTGCGACACCGAAAATGTCATGCCAATTTTCTTATAATGATTAGAATCAAACCAAAATTTTAGGGTAGTTTTGTACATATATTTTCTTCAAAAATCAAGAGAAAAGTTAATCGATGGAGCCTTGAGTGTAGAATTGAACGCATTTTCGCTTGAAGCCCTCCATCAAAGTCTTTACAGTGTCATCCGGTACCAGTTTCTCAGTTCTTAACATGTCTTTCTCGTCTTTGACTGCCTTCTTGCTCTTCCGAAGTTCCCGCTTCATCATTGCCCAGTACTGCTCCACCGGGCGCAGCTCCGACAGTTTGGCGGATTCATGTCCTTTGGAACAAAATGGACAGAATTGGCCTCATACCACTCAGGACACTTTTAGAATAGTGGCATGATGCCAAATCTGGCCAAAATAGCGGAGCTTCGTCGTGCTGCTGCAAGAACGGCAAAGGCGCTTCTCGAGGCACTCAGATTTGTAGATCTCGCCATTTACTGTGCCCTTTGTCACGAAAGGCTCACTCCTCAGTTCGCAAGAGCAGATGGCACGCCAAATGAGGTATTTGGAGGCGAACTTCGACATTTTCTTCTTCTTAAATTTGTCGTCCACATAGAACTTGCTCTTGCCGGTAAAAAACTCCAACCCCGGAATTTGCTTAAGATCGGCTTTTATATACGTTTCGTCATCCATCACAAAGCAGCCATATTTTGTCAGCATCTTCTCGTAGAGCTTCCGTGCACGAGTTTTAGTCGTCGATTGTTGCCGCTCATCGCGGTTTGGGAAATTCTGTACCTTGTATGTATGTAGTCCAGCTCTCTTCTTTGCATTCTGGACGTAGCTCTGCGACATGCCGATCTTTTTAAGCCAAATCACGGCTTGAGACGTTGGGATTTGCTTTAATCATCCGCTTCACCTTTCCCTCCGTCTTTCTGTTCTCCGGTCCCGGTTTTCTTCCAGCTCCTTTGCCGTGGTCGAATGTCAACCGCTCCTGGAACCGCTTCAACACTCTGGAGACGGTTGAATGGTGAATGTTCAACATTTTACCCAACTGCCGGTGCGACAGGTCAGGAAATTCCAGGTGTTTGGAAAGAATTTGTTCTCTCGACTCGCGTTGGTTCACCTCCACTTTCGTTCAATCGAAAAATACGACAACGAGTTTGACAGCATGTAAACAATACACATCAATGAGCAAGTGTGCAAAATTTGGTTGATTTTTACCCAATGGTAAAAAAGTTATGCCCTGTTGAATGTGTCGCAATAATTTCGTGTTCGCCCTTTACCTACTAGTTCAAGAAGGATTTTCTCAAAAAATTCAGGAAAGAACTTCTATGAAGTTCAGGAGAGTAGTTCCAAAGGAAACTTCCCAATGGAGCTACACAGAAGTGCTGGAGAGCTTTCGTAAACGTAAAAAATTGAACATTCCAATATTTCAGAATAAGGATTTCTCGAAGCTCAGAAATTTCTCAGAAAGAACAGGAAGCACCTTTCCACAAGTATAGGGGGTACTTCCTAGAAGCTCAAGCAGAAATATCGCAGAAGTTCGGGAACAAACTACCCCGAAGCTCAGGAAAAACTCTCCTGCAGTTCAGAAGAAGAACTGAGAAGTCTAGGAAGAAAATTCTGAGAAATAATTCCGGGAGATCTCTTTCGTCGCTGTTCAAGATAAATCAAACGTTTCGAAAGTAACTAAGTTCAGGAAAGTTAGGTTTAAGATCTGAATTTCCAAGAAAATCAAGAGGTTTATGAGGAAACTTTCCAGAATTTTAGCAAAGAGCATTGCAGACGATCAGAAGATAGCTTTTCTGGAATCCAAGAAAAAAACACTGAGGAAGTGACGGAGTATTTCTAAGATGACTCAAGACCCCTCCCTTTTCTGAAAGGAGCGGCTCCCATACGAATGCGATAACTCCAGAACTAAACAAGCAAATTGAACCAAATTTGGCATGTGCAGGATTTTGACTGCAAAACATGTTCCTAGGGTTTTTTTAAAGCACCATCCCCTCTTTAAGGGCGGGGGGGTCTCTCATACAAATAAAACACAAATGGCTGTACATTTGGTGAACTAATCAAGCAATGGAAACCAAATTTGGCATGTGAGAGTTTTTAGAAGAAAAAAATGTATCTAAGATGACTCAAGACCCTTCCCTTTCTGAAAGGATGGGCTCTCTTACAAATGAAGCTATATATTTCTGCATAGCTCGAGAACTAAGCTAGCAACTGGCACCAAATTTGGCATGTGGAGGTTTTTTGACGGCAAGACATGTTTCTATGGTTTTTCAAAGCTCCGTTCCCTCTTTAAGGGGTGGGGGTAGTCTCTCATATAAACATACATTTCTGCATAACTCGAGAACTAATGAAGCATATGGAACAAAATTTGGAATGTGGAGGTGTTTGAATGCAAGATGTGTTTCTATGGTGGTTTGAGACTACTCCGTCCTTTGAAAGAAGGAAGGTGGGGGGGGGGGTGTCTCATACAAATCAAAAATAAATTTCTGCTCAACTCGAGAACTAATCAAGCAAAGGAAACCAAATTTGGCATGTGGAAGTTTTTGGAAGCAAAATATGTTTCTAAGATGAATCAAGACCCCTCCACTTCCTGAAACGAGGGGCTTCTATGCAAATGAAGCAAAAATTTCTGCATAATTCGAGAACTAATAAAGCACAGGAAACCAAATTTGGCATGTGGGAGTTATTGGTGGCAAGAAATGTTTCTAAGATAACTCAAGACCCCTCCCCTTTCTAAAAGAAATGGCTCTCATGCAAATGAAGTACAAATTTCTGCATAACTCAAGAACTAATCAATCAAATGGAACCAAATTTGGCATGTAGAAGTTTTTGAAGGCAAGAAAGGTTTCTATTAGAGGTGGTGAGTAGCAGACTTCTAGTACCCAAAGCAGTCCCGACGATAATCGAAACACTGCAAATGCTGTTTGGTCATCCGGAGGCACTTCTAAATATGTTGCTCATGAAAATCCGCCAAGCAGCACCACGGAAAGCTGAGAAGTTAGTGAGTTTCATCATCTTCGGAATAGTCGTCCTACAGGTGGCTGATCACCATGAAGCTACAGGCTTAACCACGCATCTGATGAATCCAATGCTCATTCAGATGGAGTGGGTCCGATATCGAAGGAAGCGCGCAACCACAACGCTGCCAACACTGACCGACTTCCCATCTGAAATTGTTAAGGATGCCAGCGAAGCGACGTCATTTGGAGAAGCAGCTCGGATTGTGGATCAACGATCGCCTAAGGGTAATGCGTAGCGGGAACACGAAGGATTCCTGCACAGGATTCCTGGAATGGAGAGAAGTCGAAGCCCAGCCGCGTAAGAAAGGACGCCGTGTTGGATTTGCGGAAAAGTCGATCATAGGATTCGAAACTGCGCAAATTCCGCAAGTGTAGGCTTGCTGACCGATGGGAAGCTGTAAGGCGATGGAATCTCTGCCAGCTGTGTTTGAAAGAGCATGGTCGATTGAACGTCCGCTGTAACGTTGACGGTTGCAACGAGCGTCAGAATCCGCTACTCCATCCGTTCGAACTGCAACGTCCATGCCGCATTACAGAAACCCTCCAGCATCTTCAACCAAAGTCCAGCTGTACTACGGAAAGCTGTCCATGAACACACTCGTTTTTCTGGACAAAAAGCTTCCTATGCGCTCCTGGAGAAGCCGTTAATAAGCAAACTGGGAGTATGTGCAAACGCTGCATGTTCCTTGGTCTGCCGGAGTTTCCCGGATCGAGCAGGACTCTCAACGGGTGGATTAGTTCATTTCCGCACTTGGGTTAGCGTATCGTTTCCACATCAACGATGCACACATGGTGGAGATCTTGAAGCTGCCGCAGCATACGCTATCACTGTCGAAGGTAATGAAGCAGTACAGTCATCTACGTGGGATCCCGGTTACTGATTTTCAGCAAGTCACAGTTCAGTTCAGCAGATTCTCATTGGACTGCAAGACACGCCAATTGAGTCAAGAATAGGGCGGCCAGAAGAGCCGAAGCTCGAATCAGGTCGAAGCTGGATTGGATCATCTATGGAACAACAGGTTGCGAGAAATCCGATGGTTGGAATAGTTGGACATCATACGTGCAGTACTTCGTCGAACCAGAATCTGCACGGCCTCCTGAAGACGAGCTACACTCTGGAGGAGTCCGGTGTATTCGCTACATTGTTGTCCAAATCGGAGGAAGACAGAAGAACGATTTTAGAGAAGACGGCAAAGCATCTAGACTACATGGAAAGGCGAATGTTAAAGGACTCTGCACTGTATGACAAATTTTGCAGGATGATCGACGATTACCTAGCAAAAGGCTACACATTTATTGCGACACCTGCAACTGCAACTCCAAGAAGGTGTGGTATATTCCTTTGAACATTGTATACCACCCAAGAAAGCAGAAGTACCGACTGGTGTGAGATGCCATAGCCAGAAATGAACGGGGTGTTGTTGAATTTAAATCTGCTGAAGGGTCCGGAAGGGTAGAAAATCACTTCGTCGACGACTATTTTGGCAGTGCCAACACCACCGAGGAATCAGTGAAGCGAATGGAATAGAAGGAGGTTTCTAGCTGCGGAGGGAGGTTTCGAGCTGCGCAACTGAGTTTCCAACTCCAAAGAGTTCTTGGCGTCCATGTGTGAACGGAAAAAGTTCAAAGCATCCACTTCGGTGAAGATAAGGAGTCTGGATCCGAGCGAGGTATGGGGATTGTTTGGAATCCGGCAACCAACGAGTTCTCGGTTTTCACCAAATTAAGGGATGATCCAGCGCCGTTCTTGTCCGGTGAGAAGCTGCCAACGAAGAGAATCTTAATGAGCTATGCCATTAGCTTTTTGATCCATTGGACCTACGTTCTACGGGAAATTGCTGATCCGAGACTTGTGGCGAAGTGGATGCGAGTGGAGCCAGCAAATTAATGAAGAATGTGCTGAAAAGTGGAATCTATGGTGTTCACCGCTCCTAAAGGTCGAAGCAGTACGTATTCCTCGTTATTATTTTCATGGTGCGTACACCAGTGGTGTAGACTACAGCAGTTTACAGCTTCTAGTGTTCGTCGATGCCAGTACCTTTGAATTGAGACGACGAGTGGCCCTTTGTGTTCCCTCGTGATGGCGAAGTCGAATGTAGCAGCGCTGCAGCATCTATCAATACATCACCTGGAACTGTAAGCGGCAGTGTTGGAAGCTAGGCTAGTGAGTTCCGTCGTCGAAATACTTTCTTTGGAAGTCGAGCAACGTTACATCTGGAGTGAATCAAAGACCGTGCTATCATTGATACACTCGGATTATCGACGTTACAGACAGTTCGTTGCGTTTTGGATCTGTGAAATCCTCAACCTTACGAAGCTCGACGATTGGCGAAGGGTTCCAACTAAATGCAACGTAGCCGATGCTATGACGAAGTGGGATAAAAAGCAGACTTCATTCTGATAGTCTATGGTTCCGTGCTCGGATTTCCTTTGAAAACCTGTAGTGGAATGGCCGAGGCATGGTTGCATCGCACCGAATGTGTCCGAGGAGATCCGTGCGTGTCTCCTTTTCCACAACATAACGCTGGCTCAGTCAGTCGTGGATCCAGAGTGCTTTTCGAAAGGGACGGTTCAGATCGAACTGCAGGAAAAAACGAGGAGGTTTGGAGATCGAGGCAGTACCGACAACCGAGAAAATCAAAAAGTTCCTGAAAGGAAATCGGTCGGCAAAGACGGTGCCGTTGAAACGAGAGGAGTATCAGAAAGTGGTAGCGTACCTCTGGAGATCAGTGCAAGCGGAGAATTTCGTCGACGAAATCAAGGTTTGGCGACGAACCGGGAAATCACTTGCTATAGATGGCACCAAATCGAAACAACCTGCAGTCTATACTACACAGGTTGAGCCCATTCCTGAAATCTGAAGACGTACTGCACATGGAAGGTAGAATAGCACAAGGAGCATCGCTACCATTCGAGCTGCGGTTTCCGATCATCCTTCCGAAGAAGCATCCGGTGCCTTACAATTTGCTAGAATTCTATCACCAACACGTTGCCTACGGTAACATGGAGACCATGGAGCTTGTTTGATGACCATACGGCGTTTCGTGTGCCGTAGACTTTACCGACAACGGTACGAACTTGCAAGCTGCTAGTAAGGAGATCAGGAAGCAGACAGAGGTCGATGTCGAAGACGTGTTCACCGACTCTCGGGCCAGGTGGAATTTCAATCCGCCTAGTGCACCTCACCTGGGTGGGGCTTGGTAACGGTGTTTGAGACTCCTCCTCCTTTTGAAAAGAAGGGCTCTCATACAAAAGAAGCACAAATTTCTTCATAACTCAGGAACTAATAAAGCAAATAGAATGAAATTTGGAATGTGAAGGTTTATGAAGAAGAAAAATATTTCTATGGTGGTATGACTCTTCCACTCTCTGAATGACGAGAGGGGGGTTGCATACAGATGAAACACAAATTTCCGCATAACTCGAGAACTAATAAGGCAAAAGGAACCCAACTTGGTAGGTGAAGGATTTTGGAGGCAATCAATGATTCTATGGTAGTTCAAGACCCCACCCTCTTCAAAGTGGAGGGATGGCTCTCATACAAATGTAACACAAATTTCTGCATAATTCGAAAACTATTCAAGCAAACGGAACCAAATTTAGCATGTGGGGGTTTTGAAGGCAATGATTGTATGGTGGTTTGAGACCCCTCGCTTCTGTGGGAGATTTTTATGATTGTACATAAAAAGAAACTTAAAGTTCAATCAAACATGAGATTGATCAAGGTTACTGAAACACAAAACGTGTATTTCCCTGGTAAGAAGCATGTTCTAATAGAAGTTTGAACCCCTGGTTAGTCAAGAAAAAACTCATTCTGAAAAACAACGATAAACGTACGAGTTTTATTAAACTTGCATTCATTTCTTTGCAAACATAGCAGCGCTAGCATCGGGTTCAAGTAGTGATAGATAAATTTAAATGAAACAAACTCACTCAAAATTTCATTGGTCGTCCCGAAAAGGACGGATATGAAATGATTCTCTTTGAATTAAAACCTGTGTATTGACAAAATAAAATTATAAGACATTACCTTTCTTTCCCGTTACTTTCAATATTTAAAAATTGTCACCGGATAATTTTCGATAGTTAAATTGATACGCGGGACAATATCCAACCGATTAATGTTAAAACTTTGTTAATCTATCAAGCATTTCTAATTTGTTACAATATTTCGTGACGGTCGCTTAGTTTTAGATTTTCAAGACATAGTCTACGTCAACAAAATCCAAAACATTCTTCAATTCCCACTTCTTTCCGAGCAAATCTAAAAAACCGATTCCAGCCCACTGCCAAACCACCTTCCAAAATCCACCCATTCATCTCGGACCTGGGTCCCGCAAGCCTTCCGGTATCCTTTTCCAGTGGACGAGAAATGCACACAAATCGGGCCCATTTGCCGCGCGAGGTCGTTTTTCTGCACTGGAGATTGCTGCACCGACCGCGTCGACGATGGCGACGACGACGACGACGACGACGAAAACGACGTGGGCCTTGAGGAGGGAACACAAGGATGAGAAAACGGCTGCCCGGTCCATCTGTGCTGCATATGCAGGTACATCCACTCCCATAAGCACACGCAGCTTCACAGAAAAAGGATTCGTTCGGAGCCGCTGCGTCCTGTCTCTGTTGGCCACTCCATCTCAGCATCTACAGCGGCTGGGCCCGGGCAGCTTTCCCTGAAAAGCGAAGAGGCCACCGCATGATATCTGATGATTTCTGTGCCTGCTGGCACCTTGTGTTTTTCCCGAGTTGCTGTTGCATTCCATGGCCAAGGTGGATCTGTGTATGTGTATCCATGGCAATCGCGGACGCGAGGAATTTTATATAGACGGACCATCATCGATGGGCTCCGAACTCCGGATGCGAACACGGTTGCATGGTGGATTTTTGGAATTGAAGGCTTTCCGTTGCTGTTGCTAGCTGGTGGATATTTGGAATCGTCTTTTTCGCGATGCAATCGATGCACTCGCTGGTCTTGTCTTTTCCATCACTACTGGGGTAAGCGAGCGTGAACCTGAAGAGAAGCCAAAAGTTGCAGCGAAAGGGGATAAGGAACGGGGTTCTTTGTGCATCGTGAGTTTGGTTCAATATTTATTTATCCGGAAGCTTGGGTGTTTCTAGTGGGTTGATGCTTTTCTGGGGGATGCTGGGTGCTTCATGTTTTATCGAGTTCTGTATGCTAGGAGAGGTGTCTTGTAAAAGCGTGCATTCCCAAGCTGGTTCAACACAATTTAGAAAATTGGGTTGATATCCTGAACCTACCGTAAGAAATACGGAAGAGCAACAATTTTACGTTCTTCATAAAAAGAAAACAACGCAAGCTTCGTTTTGCGAATCTTGATAGGTTTATTAAATTAAACACAAAGTAGTTCTTATGTTGTTGATTGGGAACTTCTGTGTGAATACGGGGGATGTAAAATTTCAGAAATGCCTCAATCGGTAAATAAGTACATATATTTTTAGGAACTGCTTATATTGAAGAAACTTTTCACCGTGTAAATTCTATTCCAAGTATCATATGGAAAAAAACAGATTCTCATTAATTGAGCTCTTAGTGAAAGATTGAGGTCACATGTGTTTCAAAAATGCTTACTCAAAAAACGTATCTTACTTTACCGCACAGTCTAAGGCCTGGGTGTCCTCTAATGAAAAAGCCGTCTTCTAATCGGGTGGTTCATGACTGCACATCACCAAGCTCGCAGTCCGTTGAGGGTCAACAGACATCCACTTGATCGACCGATCTTGCCCAATGCGCATCTCTTCTATAATGGAATAGGTACAAGAGTGCCAGTTGGTTGATTTATGAAGACCATTTTCATCGTGCTATGGATTGTGTCCATATAGGGTATATGTCCCTTGACTCAGCCTATTATGCAACCAACGATCACGTTTTTCATTATAACTCATAAACTTTCTAAGCTGTAAGCAAGATTCAAATAGTGATACACTTGCTAAGATAAGTTTGATAAGACATTTGGTAGTATGTATCATGAAAAGTTACACAACTCTTTTTATAATGTCAGAAACATTCGCGGGATGTGGATTTAATGTCGGTCTATAAGCACCAAATTGGGTCTATTCGTGGATGCAACTTCGTCCCATTGAATGGATTTATTACCAAATGCAGTCTTTGTACGGTTTTTTTTAATAATTTTATGAATTAAAGCTGGAGTTGTACTGGCTTTATTTAATACAACATTTCACAACACAAACTAAAGTAAAACTGCCTCGAAACACTTAAATGATGTTCACATGTGATTTATCAGCCATTCAATATCGAAAACATTATAATTCACTATACAATGATTTTGTTTCTTCGATTTGTATTTAGATGAGCCACTTGAATATAAAAAACCGCAAATTCATGCATTTCCACTTGAAATTTTACCAATAACAACCTTTTTACTACGTTATTGATACAACAGGTCACAGTTGGGAACATACAAAAAAAATTTGTCCCCAACATTGGGTCTACGATTTTCTTGTAAAGTCATTGCTATTTTAGCTATGTGAACAGTTAGTTTGTTACGTGTAACTATTTACTGCACTTCCAGACTGCATTAGTTGCTATATCGATTAAATTATGCCAAATTTAGATCACTTGAAATTGTGTAGATCATCTGTTCAGCATAACCAGTAAAATCATGATGCCCCAAAAGTTCGAGAAATCGAAAATTACGCGGAAGTGAACAACTATAAGTTGATTAATACTATCTCAATTGCTTCGGATTACATCTATCATGCTAATAGCAACATGATTTTGTTGATTATCGCTAAATTAATGACACATTTGGTACATAGGCCGAATGAAGGAGCTAGGCTAACATTACATCCCCTTACCCTACGATGATTTTTTTTAAATGTAGAGTATATCAATAACATTTTTGAGATTTATCTTAATCCTCTTTCCAATTTTATTTCATTTCCAATTGGAAATATTGTCAAAAAATTTATTAGTAGTATTGAACTCAAAAGTCGCTTAATAGGATTGCTTGTAAAAAGTATAATAACAATCATTTACCAGTCATCATTTGAATTAAAAGTGGTTCAGAGAAGTCAGCAAATTTCAAAATTTTCTGGTCTAACCTTCCGCTTAAAGGCTGTCCGACATAAAATTGCAGCACGGAAAAAACGCTGTAGGAAATTACCCATTGGATAATTATTCTTGAAAATTTGGGTAGAAGTAGTTTAGAGTGTTTTTGTTGTTGTATGTATTGCTGCAGATTTTCGAAGATTGCAAAAAAATTGCGTCACCCGAAAAGCAACGCCAAGAATTGATTTTCCCAAAAATCTGGAAAATCCTCAACTCTCTCATCGGGACATCGGAAAACAACTCGGAATCGTGCAGTCAATGGTGAGTCGTGTGATTAAACTTTGCTCAGAAACTCTGAACATTGAACCGAAGGAGATATGCGGTCAGAATCGATGTTCTATTAGTGGTCAGGATCACAAGCGTACCGAGAAAGCGTTTAATCGGAATCCCAATGCTTCGGTCAGGCATGTGGCCAAAAAAATTGAATCTGTCAAGTCTTTCTTTCAGAGAGCCAAGGATCGGGAGGAACTGCGTGCGTTCAAATTGCAGAAAGTTCTAAATCGTGACGAACGGCAAAATACGGTGGGAAAGTCACGGGCCCGGAATCTGTACACCCCGATGCTGACGATGCATTATTGTCTCATCATGGATCAAGGCGGACCTCCAGCAGCTTCCGAGGCTCCTACAGTTTTCCTCTATCCAGCACAAGTTTGATGTTCCGGAGGAAGTAAGAAAGCATAAACTTTCAAAGTTTGCTAAGAAATACTTTTTTTTTTCATTCCTGTATTATCGAGATGTTCAGCCTTGGGCTGGTTCATCTCCCGTAGGGGTCACTCAAATACCTTTTCGGGTATTTTCGTAACTTTACCGGGGGTGAGATTCGAACTCATGACTTTGGCGTGAGAGGTATGGATGTTAACCACTACACCGGGTCGCCCCCAGAAATACATGATTTATGATAAGAAATACATGATTTGGCAAGCGATCTGCTCATGTGGCAAACGTAGTGCGCCGTTCGTGACTACCAGGACTGTAAACAGGGTGATCTCCACAGGACTGGAAGCGGCTGTCATCCATGAACAATAATCGTGAAACAACGAAAACTTGGTGCTGCGTGTGGTGCTGATTGTGACAGCTCGATTTTCTTGAAGGCTTTATGCAGCAAACACAATAGTCGCGGCAGAAGTTGTCGTGTTTTGTCGTTAATTTGATTTGAAAAAAATTCCGTGATGTACTTTGTGCAGTGTTTATTAAAAATTCAATATCGATTGTTTATCAGCCAGGTATTATAATGTTTTACCTTAATTACTGTTCTTTTTGATTGTTATTTTGTATTCTCTGCAGCGCGGAAGTAACGATCTTTGATGAAGATTTTTCGAAGCAGATAATTTTCATCTCCATGCGAAGCGCTAGGAGTCCTAGGAGAATTACTGTCCACTCTAGCGCTTCTCATGGAGATGAGAAATTATCTGCTTCTGAAAAAAACTTCATCATTAATTACTGTTACTAGTAGTTTCGTAGAAATATTGTAAGGAAATATAAACCATTGTGAACCAAGCCTAAAATGTTCAAATTGTCACTAGCGCCACACAAAAGTAGCTGGCTTCAAGAACTTCGCTCTCTTCAGTCCTCTGTGATCTACTTCAAGAGTGTTTACAGAAGCGTCTGCTTCCTCGTTGAAAACAACACGAGGGCCCCACGATCTTGTGGCACTATTCAAATGTTGTCCTTTAGTGGTACGAAGTCAACGGTGCCACTTTCGGATATGAACACCCCTAACGCCTGGAGCTTAGGTCCCATCGACAAATACTGGGCTCATTAGTAAGCAAGCACTACAGAAGCATCTCAAGGACGTCAAATTTGAGGAGGCTTTGAGAAAAGTGGAGTTTCCGTACACGCTCAAAACTCCTCCTTTCTTTCGTATTACTACACGCTCAAAACTGCCTCTCTTTCATTTGTATTGCTGTCGCTTTTTCTCACGGAAAAGTTACTCAATTCTCGTAAAAGTGGAACAACTCAATTGATGAGTTGTTCACTTTTTACGAAAACAGTAACTTTTCCGTGAAAAAATAGGGACAGTAATATAAATGAAAGAAGGCAATTTGAGCGATGTATTCTACGCACACGGAAAAGTTGCTCAATTTTCGTAAAAAGTGGCTCTACTCAATTTTTGACTAGATCCTTTTACGAAAGTTAGTAACTTTCGTGTGAAAAAAAGGGATAGTAATACGAGAGAAAGAGATGGAGTGTTGAGTGTGTACAGAAGAAGCAGCAACCAGAGCTGTGTTGTTAAATTCACCAACTGCCTATGATGAGTTGCGCTGTTAGTTTTGTATCGTATCATTCAACCGTGACACAAGATTCATGAATGTGCTACACAGTTTTTGTTACACATATATTTGTTCGTGTATTGAAACCAATTCATTCCTTACGTGCGCACTCACACATAATAATGGGAACTTAAACAAAATCAAAATAAACTAAATTTAGAAATCAACTTGGAGTAAATATCTCGGTAGACTCTGTTCAAATCATTTTTGAGTTGATTTTAATTTTTTATTTCTTAACTCTATAGTAAATTTATACTGAAAAAAGCAATGAGCAATGATAATATCGATGTGTCCGACACATAATTTTTCGCAATGCGAGCATCAAATGAAACCTGTTTGTAACCACACATTATTCCTATTTGTGCACATAACCAGTATGTATGGCCATACATACATTTCCAATTATCACATAAACTTCATTTGTATTCCTCAGAGGGTTCGGTTTATACGTGAGCATATCAGTATTCTGTGGAAATTTCCATAGATTTTTGCCAATGAATATGTGTGCATTATTTCTCGTGTTGATTTTTAAACATATTAAAAATATATTGTTATGAGTGGATATTGTTTTGTAAAATTTATTTTGAAAGCTGTAGTTAGAAGAAGGAAAAATCTTGGAATAAACGGAATATGTCCCTCTATACATAACTTCCTATTTAAGTTTGGTGAATACTGTTAGTTTATTAGTTTTTCGGGAAATTGTTAATTCGAGGTAATGTTTTTTGAGAAACGAGTACATTTGAAGTTAACCCAAGAGTTAAATTTTTGTTTAATTTAAGCCAAGCATACAGAACTGGCAATTGTTTTAACTAAATTTTTCTAATTGGATAAAAGTTTTGAGACTAAGAAATGTCCACAGGCAAAGTAATATGAAATAAAGTTTTTCATACGCAGGAGTCCGTTCAAAATTTAAAAAAAAAAAATTGCGTGACGAAAAGAAGGCATTGAGCTCACGTTGGAATGTTAAATGCCATTTCAGCAAAAATATTAAGGTTTCTTCTAAACTTATCACCATAGTTACTACAACGGCTTTTGCATAATTTTTCATGAAGAAATTACACACACAGATAAAAAGAAATATTGAATTTTATGCGTTTCCTAATGCTCATAAAGGGAATGCTAGATTTGGTAGAAATTAATATATATTTCATGTAAATTGAGGTCAGATAACGCCTGCATCCTAGCCTGTTGTAAGACAGATTACAAAGATGCAGATGACAGATTACTTCGTTGTTTACGCGCTTGTTAAAATTAATTATTTTTTTCTGTGCATAATAATCATGACAGTGAATCCAAGAGGGTTTGAGCTATTTAGTGGAATACCTGTAACTAGAAATCAGAAGAAAAAATAGTATTTTCCATTTATTTCCAACTACTATTGCTTATCTTCACAGATACGCGTATTTCGTCTACAATGTGCAGACTTCTTCAGTGTCTCGTACTAATAACTCGACTTAACTGAGTATGATAAACATGTGCCTGAATCATTTTTTGATATCCCTAGGAAAACTATTTGTTTCAATAAAGTAATAAAGGGCTGCTTGTCTTGATGATGATCTTGATGATCTTGATGGTTTGACCTAGAAGATTTATCTATTAAATAACTTATTTAAAAGCTATTCAACCAGTCATGCAAAAAAAATCCAAACTGATTCCATCTACAAATGTAAACTTCTTAAAAAACTGTTCATTTGTTTTACAGCGATACAATTGTGAAAAGCTATTGATGTCAACCACAAAAGTTGGCAAGTATTCCCAGCGATCAGGAGATCCTATTAAAATTCGAATCACGAAATCCCGCTTAAGGAAATTATCATCAAAAGACAAACCAATATCCGATCCTGTCCGTCACATAGCCAATGCGGTTCCAATACTAATGGATCCGCCAGCTTAGTTTTGGGCTGACCAAGGATATCCCTCACCAGGGAAATCGAGAAAATTTCCAAACAGAAAAAATCCTGTGCCCTAGTCAAATTTTTACTTTCAACCACAACAGAATTGGCAAAGAATTTCCCGACAATCAGCCAGACAACCAGACAATTTCATGGCATCTTCTCAAGTATCAAAAGCTAATGTTTTTTATTATAAATTCAAAATGAAGTCCTTTATACCTGTATACCACGCGCGAAGCCAAAACTTTTGCAGACTACACAAAAAATAAAAACAACTTTAAATAAAAATAAAAAATAAAAACTTTAAATCCATCATCATCAACGAGGTTGTTTGACAGATATTAAACATTTAACAATAAACCATACAAAAATATCTGTTGTAATATCATCGTCAAGATACAAATTTAGTCAATAATAAAAAGTTAAGAGAGTAGCTGATCAAAATGCAGCTTTGATGTGTGAAATACATTGTCTCTTAAAATCTGTTAGTGTTGTTGCACGTTTGATGTTTATAGGCATCGAATTGAAAACATTTATACCTTTAAATACAACGAATTTTGTGAAGCTCCGTTACAAAAATATGGTGTTCTAACACCATCCACGATTCTAGTGTTATATCTGTGAATATCCTTCCTCTCTCTATTGATTACACAAGTATCGAGGCAGCAAACCGTTAATTACGTTCAGAAATGAACACCATTGTCAAGTACAGAACTCTGTAGCTTCACCGATAAGCTAGTGTAGGGTATCTAACAAAAAAGAGGAGGAAGTGAACATGTTACATCTCAAGATCAAACGCATTATCTTATTTTGCAAACGCTGTAATCTCGATGTTTGTGTTTGATTAGCTAAAAACAAAAAAGAAGGGCAGAGTTCAATGCGAGGAGAGATGATTGATTTATAATTATGTATTATAAATGTATTATAAACGTATTACAAAACATGTCAATTTGAGGAGCGAGTTGGATCTCTCGTATTCTGACAAACGATTGAGCTAACAATGGGTTTTCCACTGTTGCAAATGATTAACAATTATTTTAGTGATTTCATTAAATCATGGTTCCATACATTTTAAAAAAACATGAACGGGACAAAGATTTAAATGAGTAGTTCTAAATAATGTTGAAATTACATTACACCAACCATGTTTCTTTTTCATAACGATAAATTTGTCGTACATGATTGAAGTTTCACTAACAGAGGGAAGCAAACTTCATAGATACTCAGAGATGCCAATCGGAGTTGGCTTAGCAAAGCAGCTGCAAACCTCTCATGACATGGACGAGTGTTCAAATCCCATGTGTGGTGATGTTATATTTTAGCATGGGGTTATTTTTTTCCCATTTGCTGTTTAAGGCTTCACTTTTTGTGCTTTTTACCGCATATTAAAGTATGAAATAAAGTATTAAACACTTATATTCTACAACCTGTTTTTGTCATTTGACAGTACTCTCAACTTGTTTCATATAAGTTGTGTTGCTTGGAACCGTACTACTTGGCTATTTATAACATCGTCAGTGTGAGAGTCAAATTTTAATCCATCACCAATAATCACAAGATATTTAATCTCACGAACGCGATCAATTGATACATCGTCAAATTTAACAGAGACGTTTTCAATAACTTGATTCCGCTGAATTACCATGAATTTTGTTTTTACTTATGTTCAATTTTAACTGTTTGTACTTCAATCATCTGCTTGAGAACGTAAATATGCATTCAAATATCAAACGGCCTCATCAAGGCTTTTAGCTACAATGAACAACACGGTATCTTCAGCAAAAATAGTAATTTAACAAAATCGCAATACTCGTTGCATGTCATTATTAAATAGAATGAATAATATGGGCCCTAATACACTCCCTTGTGGTACGCCAAGGCTGTTCTCCGCAGGGCTCGAATCAGAATCATTAAAAACAGTCCGTTAAGTTCTATCAGACAAATAGTTTTCAATCCATCTGTATGCAGAACCCGAAAATTCAAAGCGTTTGATTGTTTCTAACAACAAAGGCCGAGAAATCGTATCAAGAGCGCGTTTCAGATCCAAAAAAACAGCCACAATTGTATCTTAACGCTCTACGTTTTCTTTCCATTTTGCAAGCACTGTTTCTAGAATGAGCTTCGCGGTATCCCGATTGTTCCGGCACGATCAAATTGTTACTATTTAAAAACGTTAATAGCTGGTCGTCTACAACAAGTTCTAAAACTGTTCTAATGTGTGCAACATGGTCTTCAGTTTCTTGAGTGTCTCACACTTTCAAGATCATGCTCCACTTTGGTTACCCACCTTGCTCGCTGCGTACCTCTGCGTCTTGTTACGTCCGAATTCGAGGCAAACACCAGTGCGGGATCGTATTTAGGCATTCTTAAAACATGCCCCGACCATTAAGCCCATCCAGTTTTTCCAGATAAGCTTTTTCTAGAGGAATTTATACAAATTTTCCAATAAAGTAAAAGTTTGAAAAATTGTATTAATTTTTATTTGTCATTCTTCATTAGGAAAAAGTGAAGTGTTAATTTTAATTTGTCGCCAGAACAGTAAAACTAAAAAACAACTACTCATGTTCAAGAGAAGGTTAAAACTTCTAACAACTCTCGAAAAAATTGCATAATATTTCAAAGTTAAAAAGGCTTCGTCTAATTAATCACCATTCTGCTAACAAACTTTGACAATGTGACCATTCGACTAAACATAGTTTGGCCTAACGCACTTTGAGCTAATGACCTGACACATTATGCTTCATGTCGATGAAAAAATTTTACATGTTGTAAATTAGTAAATTCCAATTTAATAATACACAAAGGTTTTTTTTACACGGGGATTCATTCCACTTTTACAATAGAACCGCGTAAAAGAGACTAAATAGAGTTGACCAATTCACATGCATACCCATTAAAAATTACTTCGATTTTACTTGCATGTTTTACCTTTTTCATGCAATGATCAAAACATAGTTTTTGAAATTTTGAGTATTTACACCAAAGATTGTGAAGTTTTTGAAAAACTTCCATATAATTACATTTTGCCCAAAACGGAAAACGTGATTCAAATTCCGTTGTTCCCGTTCTGGAGTTATCGCCGAGCAAACCATGTAAAAAAGACCCTCAGTTTTTGTACTGCCATGGCGCTAGGAGTATAAAAATAACCACACAGTCGAAACCATTTATAATATCTCTATCGAAATTTCATACAACGCATCAAAATAAGAATATAATGACAAAACAATAGGAAACAACATGAACGTGATTTAGAAATTAACATAAAGGTACTCTCAACTTCCCAACGACGCCTTCTGGACATGCGAACGATCGACAAAGCTAGGTAGAAGAAAACATCTTTAAAACATTCTAATTTCTCTACAGAAAGTTACTCACTTCAGCTCTTTGCAAATAGAATTAAAGACAAGTTTCGTATATCATCGTAGATGCCATCAAGACCACTTAAACTAGCAGCATAGTCTGCTGTCAGTTTTGCAATACCAAAGAACTTTCAACCTTCCAAGCACCTTCATCAAAACTTGCCACGCAACAATGTAAGTTAATTAAGCCATAAAATAAGCTTCTTCAGAGTATTAATTGCTCTATCTGAACAATTAAATTCTAGCAAAAACAGCTCGGAAAAAACTCAACACACTTTTGCAATGTTCACTTTCTGCAATTTGCACCTCAATGCACACGCATCCCATAAAAGGCTCAACAATACGACATCTGTGCGAATGGGCCTCCCCTTCCTCTCTGAAGTCCAACTGACCAAGAAAGGGAGATAACCCATTACGACAGGGAAAGCCACTCGCTGGAATGGTGTCGAGTGGTGGGACTAATTAATACCGACATGAAATGAGCTTCCTCGCATATGTCTAATGTTTCTTCAAGCCTCAGCGTAGATACGAATTATCCCCTCTGTCCAATAACGCAGCAACGAAAAAGAAGTGGATTATGATGTGTTACTGTTCGAAGGGATAAGCATCTTGTTTGAAGTCCGGTCGGTCATGTGTTCCTGTCTCTTCCACACGTTCGAAACGACCGACGAGTGTAAACCGGTAGCCCTACAATGCATGTCAAGTAGATGTTACGTCACCGTCGGTCGGAAGAACGATTGCCGACCACAAATGAAGGGAGCATCTTGATGTTGCTCAGTTCGAAACAGAAACCTGTTGATCGGAATCCAACGTGAGGAGAGCTCCGACTCGAGAAATGCCTCACATACTTTCCGGCCCATGAACATTCTTCGCATTTACCAATGCAATAAGAAACCGGACGGGATGAGAAGCGAAATCGTCTCTCGTTCAGGATGTTGATTCGGAAAGCATCTTCTCCATCTTTTCTGACTGTAGTGAACGACGACGACGACGACGACGACGACGACGACGTAGAGTGATGATTCTGCAACAGATGGTACACAAGAATCTGGTGGAAGAGATCCGGGACTAGACGACCGCCAGACAGAAGGATAGTTTACTGCGGTGCTGCCCCCTCTTCGGCGAAAGCATGAGGGTGTTATCTTTACAATTCCTGTGTAGCACTTCTGGCACGTGGCAATCTGGAGAATGGAAACGAGCGATGAATCTGATGGTTTAGCACTAGGCACTTCAAGTCAGTGTGCCAAGTGGAAATGTATTCACCCATTCAGTTCCTCGTTGGAAAAAAGAGCAAGTTTTTCCCCACCAAACCTCTGCCGGGCTGTGTTGGTTCTGGCTCAATGAAGTGTTTAATCAATTTGCTGTGGTCTCAGTAGTGGGGAAACGAAGCAACGCAACGAAATGAAATCAATTGCGCCACACCAAGCAGGCGCTGCTGGGCAAATACCGCTGCGAGCTTGTTGTAAATGTCAAAAAAACGCCTCGTGGCTTAAGTATTCATAACGCGCATATTAATATACCATTATCATCGCCAAGCTATTAATCGGCGCTTCGATGGAAGAGCTGTGAGATGGGTAGGCTTCCCATCATGGTCAGCTGGGTAATGGTGCAATTTACGAACGCTGTAAATATTATTTTCAATACAATATGATACAGAGAAACGAGAGAACCCATCGAACTGCGCATTTGTATATCAAACGAACCATTTAAAATTACAATAAAGACTATTAAAAAAAAACAATTAACAAAATTATCAGACCATGACTTGTTAGAAAAAGGCACTGAATTACGAGCTTATAGGTAAATAAATTTGTCACACATGAGCTGAAGTCACGGTAATGGCTCGCAGTCCGAGAAAGTTGGATTGATTGATTGATTGATTTGGATTGGATTTTACTGATTTGATTGATTTGATTGGATTGATTGATTTGATTGATTTGATTGATTTGATTGATTTGATTGATTTGATTGATTTGATTGATTTGATTGATTTGGATTGGATTTGATTGATTTGATTGATTTGATTGATTTGGATTGATTTGATTGATTTGATTGATTTGATTGGATTTGATTGATTTGATTCGATTTGATTGATTTGATTGATTTGGATTGATTTGATTGGATTTTGATTGATTTGGATTGATTTGATTGATTTAGATTGATTTGATTGATTTGATTGGATTTGATTGATTTGATTGATTTGGATTGATTTGATTGATTTGATTGGATTTGGATTGATTTGGATTGATTTGGATTGATTTGACGCTCGATTTGGATTGATTTGGATTGATTGGAATTTACCAATATTATTGGCTATACATGGCTATTTTCAGCATAGGAACGATGAACCGATTTGGACCAAAACCTATGGGGTGAAGCTCTTCAAATTGCACACATTACAGAAGCATATTAAATCTGATCGAGTTGGCAACTGATTTCGACTGTCAATGGTGATGTTGAAAGATTTCGAAACGTCATTGAAATATTACAGCATGCCGGTGTTCAGGTCTTACATCACCTTAATTGTTATTTTGGGCATTTAAGGATAAGTGTTTATAATTATTAAGCTTATCTCACACTCTATTAATGCTTTAATTATTCTGAAAATCTCATTGAAATCTGTTGTTCTGTCAATGTTGTAAGTTAAATGCCGGAAAAAGTTATTTGTTGAAATCTGTCAACATTTTCATATATAACTTTTTCCGAAATTCTTTAATCGATCTCTCTTTTCATTGGTTTAATCTTGAAGTTTTTTGACCTTCTGGTAAAATCTTCGAACTTTTTCCTTAGCTTGTGGTAAAAATTTTGAATGGGATGTTTTTCTTAATTGACGATTATTGTTTTGGATTTTTGAAGGGTTCTGAACTTTTGAAAGAATGCTTGAAAAAACTTCTTGGATATGTGTCCGATCTTCTAAAACATCTGTCCTCCAGTCTTCGAACTTCAGAAAGTTTTTTTTTTAACTCTATGCTAGACATCTGGAATGTTCTTTACCGCTGAACCAATGTTACAGGAAGATCATTAACTGGATCAATTTCAATTGTTGCAAAGACATAGTTTACACACCCACAAAGTTTCATTGATTCTGAGAGGGTGATGCCAACCAATGGATAAGTTGACGTGAAATTCGTCTTACGCTAACCATGTTGATTGAACAATGATAATTTTGAAAACATATGCAACACCTACTACACTACATGTAATTGATTTTTTTTTATGTTTGTTGTTACTTGAACTTGAAGGTAGGGCAAAAGTTCAACATAAGCATAGTTTTGAATGTTCAAGAAATGTTTTTGTGCTTTAAATGAACTTTGTGATAGGAAGTTTTGAAGTTCAATAAAGTTGTTCAGTGACTTTGATGAAATGAACTTTAAAGTACAAATTAGAGGAGGTAGAATTTTTCGCAATTGGTATTAAATATAAGATATACTAAGTAGATGATTAATTTTAAAACTAGATGCGTAGTATCATGTAAGTCAGCAGAGATAGTTCCACGAACTTTACGTTCAACCGAATACAGTTCTGGGATCGTTTCTGAAATAATGCCCGACCTTCAGGCTTGGGTAATTTGTCACATTGAAGCATTAACGGACAGGAATCAAACATTTCTTCGCGTAACTTGGATTGCAGTGCCATGCGTTTCTCTATTGAATATTTGATTCCAAGGATGTAAGTATGTTTGTAGAAATGAGTTAAATACGCCAAAAGATTTCTATAGCTGCACCATAAGCTCTGGTAAATGTGGTGGAGATTTGAATACGAGCCATTTAACAACGAACAGAAAACGACTCGTTTTAAACAATTTACAACATTTGTTTTGGATCTAAGAAAACACCAACATTTGAATTTTTCTCTTGAAAACCAAATTTTAGTCACTTACACTTTTGGTCTTGAACCCTCTCAATTTGCAGTCACTTACCAAGCGTTTTTTTCGTAAGATTAACAAATAGTAAAAATCGGTTTACTTCCTCTAGACGGCACATAATGTTTAAAGACTTGCAAAGGATCGGGTAACCAACTCAGGGCCTTGCTGACAAACAAATAAATAAATTTGGAGCCTCATCATCAATTAAAGCCATACCTATTATGAACTCCGCAAAAATGTGTGTTCCGGAAAACTTCAATCCCGTACAAAGTGCACAATATACAAATCGTTGATAAGACCAGTGGTTCTCTACGGGTATAAAACGTGTAAGATGCTCGAAGAGGACTGGCAAGTCCTCAACTCTATGACAAAATCTGGAAGGATACGCTGAGCAGGGCATGTTGCAAGAATGCTGGATAACAACCCTACAAATATGCTGTTCACTTCAAATCCAGCTGGTACAAGAAGACGTGGAGCGTAGTGTGCAGACCAGGTACTCAAAGATCTGGTGAGTGTGAGGCGCAGTTGAGGATGGAGAGATGCAGCCGTGAATCGAGTGTTGTGGCGTGAATTGGTTGATTAGGTGTTACCTCTACAGCGCTTAACTAACTTAATAAACAAATTATAATGGAGGTAGCTACCCGACCAGAAGGGCATAACATAAAAATAACAAAATTGCAACAAATCTTGTTATGACTAACTGATTTGGATATAAATGAGTTTAAAACGTTTCCATCTAGATAATTGTATAACATACTTATATCAAATTAAGATATTATGTTCCGCGAGGCACTATTTGCGTAGAAAAATGAATTAATTCTAACACTAGCTGATATGATTTTGCTACATTGTTACAAAATGGTTACAAATTTTGTTTTGTTTATGTTATATCTAAATCACAGTTCGCTATAATTTTGTTTCCTCTTGAGGATTTTTGGTTACAATTTCTGTTATTTTAACTACATCCGCGATCTAAATTCTAACAAAACCTGTTATAAAAACAGCGTAACTGAATAACAAATCTTGAAATAATTTTGTTGTTTCGTTTTGGTCGGGTAGCGCAACGATACGGTGAACCCAGCGTCCAAAGAGTGACAAAGCCAAAAAGGATGCGATGAGCCGGGCATGTCGTCAAGATGTCGGAAAACAACCCAGCCAAATCCGGCTGGGACAAGACGCAGAGGCGATTAGCGCGTGACAGGACCAAATTAAGCAGAAACTTACAAGTATGCACAGTTTGAAATAGGGGTCAATTACAGAAGTCGAGTCGAGCAACTCAACTAGACACCTGTCACTGTTGAGTCGAGCAAAATTGCGCATTACAGAAGCCAAATAAATCTGATCGAGTCAGCAACCAAACTCGACAGTTGAGTGCTGAAATTTTTCAATTTTTCTCTGACATATTACACCATGCAATGATTCAGAACTTTCATTAATTTAACAGTCATTTTTGACAGCCGAAGCATAGCTATTAACATTTTTCACTCTTGTTTTGTGAATTACACTAATGTTTTTGCTAGTCAGAAAATTGGGCCGCTGTTCCAAAGTTGCGATTTGAAGGATTTTTCGAGAAAGTTATTAATCATATGTCGACAAGTATCGATAGTTTTCAAAGAACATTAAGAAGATGAGTTACTATTAAAGCATTCAAACTTCAAGCTCATATTATCTCAAGGGAGTAGTTTTTCAAAATCTTTGATTTAACTTTTAGAGGATTATCTGAACTTTTGAAGAAGCCTTGAATATTTCTTCGATAAACTTCAAGGATTTTGTTAAAACTTTTCAACTAAACTTCAGGGATGTTTTTAAATCAATCAA